>VXAA01001725.1:95146-116879 GCA_013399115.1 Anseranas semipalmata | reverse complement strand
GCATGTGTTCTTACATGCTCTAATTCTGTATATGAAGAGAGATGTTGCCTGTATTAGATCCTGTTTGCTGTGTGGCATTGCTGATAATGATGTAAATAAAATTTTATTAATATATTAATTGACATTATTTATATTTAAATTAGCCCCTTTTGCCTGTACAGTTCATATTCTTCACACTTAGTATGTTTTGCTTTCATTCAGACATTTTGCCTAATTATAAACTTTCAGCTGATCCCCACTATCTTGTGAGAACTGTTGAAAGCTCCTAGCACATTTTGGAGCTGTAGTAAATGTGGTGAGTAGAAGTCTAGATGCACTGAAGCCAATGGAAAGTCCAGGTCAATAAGACAAGATTACACTCAATGAAACCCTTTCTTCTCTTCTTTTACATATTTTTTCCACAGTAGTTGTTTTTAGAAGATGAGCGGGTTGCTCAATAGCAAGAACAGAATTCTGAAACAGCTCATTAGATGTTTCGTGTTGCTGTGCTTTGTTCTGGGTCTCTGTCCCTGATCATATGCTCTGCATACATGCAAGACTGCATCCAGAAATGCAGACCCTGAGAAATGTTGTTCAAACCACCAAGCTATGACACGACAATTCACCGGAAAAAAAAAAATACGCTACAAACAGAGCTGATCATGAAGTGATCATGAAGAGATACTGATGCATACCCTGAAGAAAACAGATACAAGAGAGGCAAGACTACAAGATTTTTGTTCCCATTTTCAGGGAATTTTTGCTTTCTTACAGGATCACTATTAGTTTCAGCTCCTAGGACCTATGTATTCCTCCCAGTCAGACCACTCTATATGAGAAATAATAATGTGCATGCTCAGTGCAATAGTTGTACTGTAACAGCTTCTTTCAAAGGTCAGGAGTATAAGATTTTCAGAATAGAAAAGTTTGTCAGATAGATAGCAACAAAATCATAATGTTTCAGTGCATACTGTTGGAAGCTGACTGGTCAAACTACACAGACAGGAAACACTACAAAAGAAATAGGTTTCTGTAAGTGAAAACAAACAAACAAAAAAACACTTTATAATTACAGAGAGGCATTACCCATAAGTTGTACAAACAAGACTTCATTAGAAGAAAACAGAAGGTGAGGGAAAATGTAATTTTGGTTTTGCAACATTCATATTTTAAATGTCTACTTTATTCTTTACTTGTGCTGGTACTGACAGAGCCGCTGTCCAGATATCTCTTTAGCATGACCCTGCAGGCTAGCCAGGCCAGATCAGTGATTCAAAGGAGGATTAAAAGAGCTGGGCAGGTTCATTAATCTGGAGAAGAATCTGAGCACTGGAAAAGAGATATATTAAGTGGGATGCTGTTCTCTACTTTTCATTTTGGTTCTTTTAAACTGGTCGGGAGGATTCATTCCTGTACTTGAGTCAGAAGCGACAAGATTTCAAGTAAATTAAAAACATCAGAATCAGGGAACTTACATATAAATGTAGAATTTCTAGTGTCTAATGGATTGGATACACGTATCTTAAGCATATGTTTTCAGTAAAAAGAAATCTAGACACTGGATCAGTAGTGATAATCTCAAGTTATAATCTACAATAAACTCATTCTATCCTATTACAAATATTGATTTATGAACAATTCACAAACATGTAATTTCAGTACTGACCCAGTGCTAACTTCCAGAAGGGCTGATTAGCTATTTTTGAGCAATTGCCAACTTCTTATTTCCTCTTAGCTCTAGGAATTTTAGAAATATGTAATCACAAATTCAGAGAATCCAATACACATATGAACAATCTGAATTTTACCCACTTACATAAGTTGCTACATTTTAGACAGAATGCATTTCCACTAAAAAAATGATTGAAACGTTATACTGGTAGTATCACAATATTGTCTTGAATAATTGAAACAAAATGTCCTAAAAAAGACGAAGGTTTCCTAAAGCTGGCATAGACTTATTTGAATAATGCCCTGGAATAAAAAGGTTAAATGTACATCAGTTATATATAATGAATATCATACAATACTCTTCATGCTACTTTTCCTGCATCTGTCTCTAAAAGATTGTGACATGTTGAAGTGAGCAAAATGGATGTGTTTATCTAAACCTGACAGCGATATGTAGTACAGATGACAGCTCTTTGAAGATCACACAGAAATAGAACAAAAACATACTTCACAGAGACCCAGAAGGAATATAGATTGTTTGTTAAAAAATAAGAGAGAAAATATGAAACCGGTGGCATATTTTATTTTATTTTTTAGTTCTACATAACAGTTGCTCCTAGATTTATTTCTTTTCACTTTTTTTTGCAAGGCAAAATTGAGCTAGCAGTAACAGACACTAGTTGAGGTGTGTTGTTAATTGTTAGGTGATTGTTAATTTTAGAATTGACAGAAAATCTTTAGACCTTATGGACAAAAGCTTGCATGACAAGGAAGCAATGTTCTGTAAATGCTTTAGAGGTGTTAGCTGGAAAACAGTGTTTAACAATGGTAACCTAGGGTTAAGTGTTGTGTAGAAGGAGTCTGGTTTTATTTTACATTTAAAGCTGATTTTGGCAGAAAGGCAAAATTGGAAACACCGAATATAAATGAGGTATTTATGACACCATTGTAATCAGGATGTCTCCATGCAGTGAAATTAAGTATGGCAAAGTGGTTCTCCAATAACTGCACAAATAAAATTAAATTAAATGAAAAACCATTAAACATTGTTACCCTAGTCAATTCTTAAAGAATAAACAGTTAAAAGTCAAGATCTAAATTGCAACTTTAATTTCTTATTAAGGATTAACAGATAATAAATATTAAAATGTCAGCTGTGATATATATATATACATAGGATTAATTGATAATGAATGTTTAAACTTACAGCTGTGAGTAACTTATCATTAATGATTAAATAGAAAAATAATTCGGATGACTTTTTTATTATTATTATTATTATTTTTTTTTTTTCAGTCATGGTTAACACCTTTGTAACATACAGTGACTTAACACTTATTTAATTTTATAGGGCTGTGTGTTTCTTTGCTCCAAGATAGGTTGAATGTTAACTAGTACTCTCAGGGAAAGGGTAAGTGACCCTTTGCTTCCCATCCTAATGGTCAGCTGGAGGTGAGGAGCAAGGGTTTTCTGGTAACTGAGCAAAGCAGCTTCCTCACCCTTCTCTCTCTCTCTCTCTCTCTCTCTCAGCAGAACTTGTACATCCTTAAACTTGGTATGTGTTGCCTTTGCAACATGTTTGTGCATCCTTTGTAAAAGGTAATAATGTTTACTTATTTTCGTGAGATGTTTTCAAGGTCAGTAGAAGGAGAGTTGTGTACAAGAGCAAAGCATTAGGATTTAATAAAGTTTTGGTAAAATAAACCACGATCAATAGTTCAGCAATATTATTCAGGCAGCTCACCAGTGATTCTTACAGCTTGGTAAAGCAAGGATGAATGGTAGCAGTGAGATATTTTAGTACCCTTTTAGTACCCTTTTTCTAGGCACACTCCTCCAGCACTTGCTGCCCACGAGGCATCCATACACTAGGGCAGTGCAACTCCTTCTCTTGGCTAGCAGCAAGGGCAAGAGCAGTATCCAATGGGATCTGAAGATGTTTCCTTCTGTGTTGCACCCACCTCAAAGTATATCCTGGAACAAGTGTCTTTCTTACCCTGCTTTCAATGGTCCTGCATTCCATAGCATCTCTATGACTTCAACTGTCATCTCATTACAAGATATTTAATTCACTGACTTTTTTCACTTTGCAGCCAAGGAATTCATTTGTGTTTCTAATGTGACTTAAAGTCAAACTTCAGATAACTACTTTTGTATCTGCTTCCTTTCAATTCAAAGAGCAAACAAAACTGGTTATTATTAGCGGTTGCTAAGATGAAGCAAAAAGTTACCTGAATCTTATTTTCAGAACTGGGGGAGTTAGGGGTGCAGGCGGGAGCAGAGGGAGAAGGGGGGAAATGTATATTTTGTAAGAGAACGTATGGGGGAAGTCTTATGCTTCACAGAGGCTGGTGCTCAATTCAATACCTAAGGAATGTTCCTCAAGAGAATCACAGCTGAAGGCTGTGTCAGATTTTGCCCTCAGACTGTACGAGAATTTTGGCATAACTTTGACCTAAAAGTTGGGAGTTGAACAGCCATGGTTTTTAATAATTGAAGGAAATGAGAACTTTCAAAGTAATGCAAGCAAAAGTTCCCACATTAAATAAAATGGGATTCTCATGGTGATTTTCCAATTTAAGAAGCATTTTTGATGTATAATATATAGCATTATTTTCTCATGACTTTGAAAATAACATCAATGTTTATGTAATTATAAAAGGCAAAATATTAGAGAAAATCCCAAAACAGTTTTTTTTTTTTTTTTCCAGAAAAATAATCTGGCTAATTTCAGCCATAATTTTGGTTGGGCAAAACAGCTCAGAATTTGACAAAGCTATTGTATAATTAGAAGAAAATTCCAAACCTTAAAAGCTTACCCATTTTTCATGTTACCTTAACTGTCAAGATCTTTGCCTGAGTTTCGGGAAAAAATACACAGTGGGACTGACACAAATGAAATAATAACACAACAGTATATACAACATTGATGGACAATTAGAGAGGCCTGCGCATTAAGTCTTAATTTATGTTCTCATAGTAAAGATTTCAGGTATCAAGAATATTGACACTGACCAGCAGTGGAGTATTTAATAGTGCAAAGTAAATAATGTACTGGGACATGATGATATTGTGTCATACTCTGCATACTTTAAGTCTGCAGATTTCTCATATGTTAAAGTAATCAATTCCACTTGCAATATAAATGTCAAGTACAATATATTAAGGTTAATGTAAATTTTCCCTCTTGCAACAAGAAAAAAATAGTTTATAAACCTGGAGAAAAGCCACATATAATACTAAAATGTTTTCAACAGTTAGGCAGGAAAAAGCTGTCAACAACAGAAAGAATAATGATCATTTAAGCTGTTACAAAAGGATTAGCCACAGTCCTTCCTTGACATACACATGTGGTTAAAAGTTAATTTTATTGTATGTATTGACAGCCATCATTTTACAAATTCCCATGCACGTGAATAATCAGGCAAGAAAGAAGACTGTTTAAGAAAATAATGCATATACATGTTTTTGCAGAAGTATATTTGTTTCTTGAAAGTTGTGTTGCAATCCTCTTTAAAAAATAGTAGCGCTTGAACATTGAATTGTTCCTGCTGTATCTTTTGACTTGTTGTTTCAAAGATTTCTTGTTATTAGCCCAAATATTATGAATATTTAAACTAATGTTATTAATTCTTAAGTATATTTTGCAGTGATTTATCTTTCCATTTCTTTAGTTATCCAATTAAAAAACTGTCTACCTATTTGCAATATTATAGCGAAAGAATAACTGAAGATTTATTCTAGTGTTCCTAAAAGCATTTCCAAAATATATATATTTATATTCACAGTCAAGGCAAAAGACAACAAAGAGCATCATTCCAGAGTATTTTGAGGGCTAGATGGTTCACCAAGGTTGGAGAAAACCAACAAGCATGACTGCAAGTACAGCTTGTCACACCAGGTTAGAATTTGAACCAGGTTTTCTCATTGCCTAAAAACTGGGCTCTCTCTCCTGGGCTAAAGTGGCCCTTGACAGGAGAGAGTAACAACAGTGCGCAGGAACATCTAAGAGGCTGTTGGTAAGGGCACTCCACTGGGTGAGTCTAACCCAGGTCAGAATTGTGAATCTGAGTCATGTCCCTTTCTAACTGAGGGTCCCATTCATTGACCTACTTAGTTATGAGGTTCCCTCCAGCTGTTTCTCTCTGATCAGCAGTTCCAGCTTAAACTTAACCTCTATCAACAGAAACGTTACTGAAAACAGTTCATTCCTGCACCCACACCCAACCCAATGCGAACAACAACAACAGAAAATAAAATCCCCCCAAATAAAACAAAACAAACAAACAAAAAACTCGTTTCAATCAATTACTGACATATACTATGTCAAAAAATTCCCTCTCAATCCCACTTAGGAGGACAAGAAAGTAGACACAGTATTTGTTCACATTGAATTTGTCAAGCTGTAAGATGTCAGAATGGCATCCACCTATTCTTTTAAACAGGGACCAGACAGCCTAGGTATCTGAAACGTGGTACCAGATACCCTGCACAAGCTCACATGTATGCACTTGCTTTGCTTTCAGAGTTGACTAGAGTTCATTAAATGTTTAGAAAACACTGAAGAACTTCATGCAAATTAGCGTTGTAGTTACAGAAAGTTCTAATTATTTTTTAAAAAAATGTACATCAAAGGCCAACTAACACAAATGTTCTTAACTGGATGTTCCACAGCAAAAATTCACCAGGTGTGTGTGGGGGCTGATGGGGCCACTGTTTTTTGTTCTTACACACTTGACTAAGTAACTGCTATTGGCCACAGCCAGAGACAAGACACAGCAATGGATTTGACCTGATACAGCACAGCCATGTTTATGCATTTTTCCTGTTATCTCTCAGTACAGCAAGATCATCTTCTGTCATCATAAATCAGTAATTTTTACCTTTCTGAAAAACTAGGAAACACAACCCACACAACGAAAAGGCAAGCAGTATTCTAACATCAAACTATAAACAATATTATGCAGTCCAAGTGGTGTCCTCTCCACAGTATGCAATGGCTTTCAAATTTAATTCTAATTGAAGAGTATAGACATAAACTGTAATGAGGGGAACAGCTAATCGTTCCTAGAAATGGTAGGGTGGCAGGATACAAAGCCCTGAGGTAGTCCCAACATCAGCAGCGGAGGAAGACATGTGAGCTTACTAGATTATTTCCTTTGCTTCAACAAGAAGGTCCTCTCCTGTGTTTTCAGTTTGGTGGGAGCCTGAGGGCAGAAACAGAACCATCAGCCAGTGGGAGGTGGTGGAGTTCCCTGCTGTGAGAACACCTACACAAATGTTAAGCTACATCCACTTTCCTAAACTGCAAACAGTGAAAAATGATTTGAGGAAAAGCACAGCGATGTCTCTTACTCAAAAGCTGCATGTATTCTGTCTAGCAGCAATGCATGGACATTACTTTTCATTAACCTGGATGATTCTTCTGCTTTCAGGGAGGGTCAGGAAGGGAAGTATTATTGGAATCCCTAACAGGGTTTCCTATTCCTTGTGCTGGGATACATTATAATTAACTTTTCAAACTGCAGTCAAAATAGAATCCAAATTAAGATAGCAGTATATGAGCATTTATCCCAGATAATAAAGTGTGAAGGAAATGTCTGCTAGAAGAAAGGAAATGGCACTGGGTAAGTCTGGACAACCTTAATGCAGAATTTGGTAAGCTTCATGTAGTAGACTTAGTTTCCTAGATTTCAGCAGAGAAAACTTCTTTACCCTGAAATTGTCAGTGTTGGTTGTCAGTTGGTTGCTTATTTGAAAATGGACAAGTTCTTGAATACATTGAGGGCTGAAAGTTCTGAAAGGTCTGGAGAGACTTTTTTTTTTTTTTTTTCTGTCTTTTGGTATCAAATTGAAAATGAATTTCAGTGGAGAAAGTAGCCACTAAGTTCAAGCTAATAGACATTGAATAAATGCTTCTGCCATAATTTGTTCTGCGACAGCCCAGATCTGAGTGCTTGCCAGCCACCATTTGACATGCTAGTGTCACTCTCTGAGAATTAAGTCTTTTCCTTGTATTGACATAGGAGTTGGAAGGTTTAGCAAAGTAAAGCAGTTCAGATATAAGTAGCAATTTTTCTTTTTTATTTGAAGCATTTGCTACATACATTTGTCTTATATCTTCCTCTCACTTTACCATTTCCACTTCCATTCACAGTTAGCATACTATCACATTTTAGCTAGAATATCCTCATACTCTATTTGGGAACCTTTTATCTTTTGTTCCCACACCACAGTTTGGGAAATCATAACTAAAGTTCATACATGGAATAAGATGAGCAATATATAGAATTATATCAACGTTGAGTCCAACTCCTGGCTGTACGCAGGACGACCTGAAAATTAAACCATATTTCTGAGATCGTTGTCCAAACATTTCTTGAACTCTGGCAGGCTTGGTGCTGTGACCACTTCCCTGGGGAGCCTGTTCCAGTGCCCGACCACGCTTTTGATGAAGAACCTTTTCCTAACACCCAGCCTGAACCTCCCCTGATGCAGCTTCATGACATTCCCTTGGGTCCTGTCGCTGGTCACCAGAGAGAAATATGGCAAGTTGGCCATCAGTGTGAAACCACCACAACTCAGCCTTCTCTTCTCTAAGCTGAACAAACCAAACCTCATGTCATGCCCTCTAGACCTTTCACCATCTTTGTTGCCCTCCTTTGCACACACTCTGATAGTTTTATATCCTTCTTACAGTGGCACCCAAAACTGCACACAGTACTTGAGATACCAGTGCAGAGTGACAATCACTTCCCTCGACCAGCTAGCAATGCTGTGCTTACAAGACCCCTTGATCATGCACACTGCCTATGCATTGACTGTCACTACACCTGTCTAACAGGAACGAACCTCGGCTCAGCAAGAGATTGGCCTAAATTTGAACCCTTCAAGTTAAGAAACTTGAACCACAAGGTATAAAGAAGTGAGACAAATCTAATGGGCTAGACCATGCTAGAAATACCTGCTATAAAATAATTAGGGCTAAATCCAGTCACTGTGATTAAATTGGTCCACTAAGAAACATTCTTGCAATAGTATGGCTGCTTGCATTTGTTACGGCTTCATCATAACGTACCATCTGCTCTTTTATATCCTTCTTTATAGCTCTGACTTTCAGAGAGATGGTAGTGATTACCTCACATCTTTATTATATAAAAAGAGCTGTTTGCTAGTTTAGTGTTCAGGAAAAAAAAGTTTTTGTCAGTTACTCATCAATTTGCTCATCTGTTTGTCCTATGCAACATGATGATTTCAAGTCTGCTGACACTGTTACCCAAGGGAGTATGATTCATGCAATAATTTTCCTTCCTTCCTGCCTATTTCTTTTAAATTTGCTGGAACTTTAATATAACCCATACATATTTTTCACCTTAAAGAATTCTGCCCTTACCAGCACTACAGTCATTCATTTCACTTTTAAAATCTTATTTTCTTATTTTAGACCAGAGGCTTACTAGTATTAAAAAAATACTCTAAATTAAGATGGCATAAAATTTTGGTTTCTTATTCTTAACATCCCATTCTTGCCAGGATACCTATTCTTCTTCACTCTCTCTTCCTATGGAAAATGAACTCCTTCTTCAAGAATAAAGACTAATATTAATAACAATACCTCTGTGTTCATAGAGTCCATTTTCACCAAGGCTATCAAAGAATCTTAGAAACGTGGGAAGTTTCCCCTTTTTCAGTATGGAGGTCATTTACAATGCTCCAAGATCCATTGTAAATCAGCAGCCTTGTCAATTAATGCTCCAACACTGAATCCTGCAGCAAATAGAACATGGTTTATTGTAAGGAAACCCATCAGGAATTTCTGGGTGAATCAACGCAGGAATTCCTGTATCTGCTGCAAATGAAAGGCAGTTGAAGAAGACTTGACACTGGGACTGGTTTCACTTCAGAGAGCTCAAATAAGGTGAGTCTGAAAATGCAAACCTGGAGAAAGTATTGATCCTGGCAAAGGTACTTCTTGATTGCCTGTTTTGTGAGCTAAAATGATCATGGCTAATTTCTTCATGGTCTAGAGGAACTGAGCTGGGGGAAATATTTTGGCTAAAGCACACCCTCATTCAGAGAAAATGAATAAGGTTTAGTATCCTGTGGTCAGTCTCTGTGTTCACTGGAGAGCTGGAGGCAGTGTATGAGGTTAAATGACTTTTAACTCTCAGTACTGACCCATCTAATATTTGTGTACTATTTCTGAAAGAGAATTTTCATTCCCATGTTTTGATAGGTTTAGCAGAGCTTCCAGCTTACACGAACATTATAAATTTGGCCCTTTTCACTAGAGCTCTTGTGGAGGATCTTTATGCATCTGAATCTGCCAGTTTCTTCCCAGAGAAAGCAGGCAGGCTGAAAGCAATGTTTCTTTTTACTTTGTTGTGCATTTCTCTTTTCCCTAAGATAACCATCTTATATCCAGCATAATAATATCCAGCAGCTCTCCTATTTTCTCCACTTGTCCCACAACAACCATCTCATCCTATGATTTTTTTCACTTAGTTTTTCCTCTGCTTATTCTTTGCTTTTTCTTATCTTTTCCTTCAAAATGTTATTTTTAAATACTTCAAACAAACAAAAAACACATTTGACTAACAATTTGTTTCGCTCAAATTTGTTTCTATGCGTGCTTACTTCCAGTTCCATTCCAGACCCCCTCCAGTTTGCTGTGTACACTGGATCCCAAGGGAAATATCTATGAATTTGCAACTGTTATTCTAGGTCTCTTTTATCTCCGGTAATGTGGTAGCTCTTACTTTGCCCTTTAAAATGCCATCTTCTTCTAGACATAGACAGTCAGTATGTTGGTACAAATACTTTTCCACACCCATGCTCTTCTTCATGCATGTTTCATATCAAACACTTGTTATTTGTGATTCTAACCCTTTTCTAGAGTTAGTTACTTTTAGCTGTTTTCATGCCTCTAAAAAGGAGCTGAGTCACACCTGAATCCCCTGGAAGGAAGAAAAGAGGGGGCTCTTCCGCTTCTTTCCCCATAAGAGATTTGTTTGGAGACAACATCCTGCCCCCATGTCTTTAAATATATTAGCTTGCTAAAGAGCTGCACTGCAATGCTGTGATTTACACACAGACACTCTAGATGGACAGTTAAGCATTCAGAAAATGATGAAACATAATTAAGTCATGATTTAATCATTTTGTCTCCGGACCAGTCCTCACGCTTTTGAAATTTAGGAACTGAGAATCTTGTCACATTTATGACACTAATTCCAGTAAATCTATACATAACAGCTTTGTAGACATTCTATTTCATCTCACAATCCTAAATCTACGTCATCAGACCTTTTAACCAGCTTGGAAGGTTCTGCACATGGTCAAAACCATGTAAACACAGTTAATATAAGGCCTAAATTAAATTACAGTAGATGTCAGAATATGTTAAGATGTCAAATTAGCCTATTTCCCAGTACTGCATAGCAGTAGAGCCCTCTAAGGGCTACAAAGAAAACCGATTGCTTTCTAGCTCATATACAATACTGCCAATTATGTATTTAATTGAAACAGTTATGTATATTCTCTCCCTCTCTCTCTCTCTCTTTTTTTTTTTTTTTATGAGTTAATACAGCTATAGTGTATCACATTTAGTTGGGTTAAATTTAAATGAGATGACAACTCTATAGGGGTAACTCCTATGAGAATTAAGTTAATGATATTGAATGATAATGGCTGTTCATAATTAGAATTGAATTAATATATGCCTACCTAATGGGCATGCATACACAAAAACAGAGGGCTTTGGTGTTGTTTAATTGAGGATAATATTCAGAGTGGTAGTGTTTTAACCCATAAACTGCTAGGTAAAATCAATAAAGAAATGCAATTTAAAACAAACACACACACACACAAATACTTTTATGCAATTAATATTCTTCCAGCATTTGCATTCAGCATTTTCTGCTAAGTCTCAGACAAGACTTTTTAAAGAGGGTAGTTTACATTTGAGAGGACAAGCTCTCCATCTTTTCCATCTTTCAAGGGAAAGGATATTTGGTGAAAATTTTAAAGTACTACAGTTTGGAATTTGTCAGTATTGAAGTGTATTAACATGTACGAGAATTAAATAAGCAGTAAGTTGAAAAATGCAATAATATCTATTTTTTGCTGTAATTTTTATTTACTTGGCATTTAGTTTATATTGCCTAATCATGATATAACCATGACACATTGTCTTTAAGTATATCAGTTTTAAAATTCACTTTACAAATGTATTGATTTAACTTTGGAGGTCATACTATAAAAAAAATCTCGAAGACTCCAATGTATTTCACTGCACTTAAAATGTCAAAATTGTGATTTCAAAGTCTTTTGGATGATTTCTCTTAACATAGATGTCTTGAAAGTAATAAATTCCTAGAGTTTTGTTAGAGCTTGGAGAAAAACTTCTTTCCTCTTTTCTGACATAGATGTATAAATCAGTAACTCTAATATATTTCATTCAAATATAAATCTTGCTAAACTTCTTATAATCTTTATACAAGTTAATTGTTTCGGGAATTTGTTAAACTTTTACCTGTAAGCTATATGTTCTGTACGTTTTCAAAAAAAAAAAAAATTCTTTTTGATATCAGTTACTGATAAATCAGTAAGATCATTTAATAATATTTTAGAACTTTTTTTTTTCTTACTTCTATTTCAAAGACAATTACATGGAAACCACATAGCATGACAACTGTCATTGTTGACTCACATATAAATCCAAACAGCTAATTTTCATGTTAAATTTGTTTTTCCTACTACACAGAGTAAGCAGAAAACTTGGATAACACACACTTTACTAATTAATTTGAATCTTTGATGGTAAAGATGAATAAACCAATTTAGAAAAAAAAAATCAGTTTCATGAGCTTTTTTATAAATTAGCTCTTGTTAATCAGGGGGATGTTCTGTGTCCTGCTTTTTTCTTTTTTATATATAATCACTGTAGAAGGATTAGACTAATTTAGGATTTGGGGCAATTGAAACAAGAAAATAGATAAAATTGGACTGTTTTATTTGCGTTGACTATGTGATTTCAAAAGAAAAATACTGTGATTACTTACAAAAGGTCTCAGTAGCAATTAACTTACAAAACCAACACCTTAAAGCTATTAAATCTTTTGCCAATCTCATTTTACAACATTGCTATGAATCAAATGTATTTAAACAACCAAAAAACTTACAGTTCCCTGGATTCTGCTATAAAAAAGCTTTATCGTTGAAAAAGCAACATATGTTATTTGTTTGGTACACCAATTTCCTGATTTTTTGTGATGCTTTTGCTTGAGTATAAACCTCACAAATCACATGCTCTCAAAGGTGGCTATAGGAAGCTGATTATTCTTACTAATCCCTAAATCAAGGTGAAGAGCATGTTATCAGAGGCATGACTCCTACAATTAAGGACCTTAAATGATTTATGTCCTGTAGACGCTCCTATATATGACTTCAGGATATATTACTAAAAGCTACCCTCAGGTCACTGTGCAAACACGTTTTCTCAGGTCCTTACTGGACCAGAAGGGAAGAAAGGTTTACAGGATTGTATTGCTTTGATTCAGGGCTTGATTAACAAGTGTGTTATAAATGACACTTGGAACTCATCCATTTTAAGAAATGTGCCTTGTTTCAATCAGTTCTGCTGAATGCCTTGCTAATTACTGTAATGTTTCCAGATGAAAGAGGCAACGCATTTGATCCTGACTTTGTTTTCAGCTGGTTGTAACTCTGGCCAGTGCCAAAGAAAACAGGACCACTATTTCAGTGGGACCACTTAAAGTCAGTGCTTGTAGCTGTGTAATGTATTACTAGTTACAGCTCTTTTCCTCACTTCATTATGCCTGTGAAACTATGTAAAAAAGGTTCCTATAGTTTATATTTAAATGAAGCAGTAAACACAAAAGTAGGAAATATAGGGAAATGTTGTAAATGTACAGCTTCTCAAAATAAGTCATCAAGCATCTGAACATTGCTAAGGACTGTTTGCCAGATTGTGGCGAAAGTCTGAAGTGACTTCTGATACTCTGAGAACCTCATTTATGACAAGGGAGTTTAAGTGCATACATAACATACTAAATCATAACAATGAGTTGTGTAAGGGCAATCACATAGAGATGGAAGACACACACAAGCTCTGTCAGTTCACCAACCAGACTGCTTCAGCAAGCTTTCCTGCATATTGTTCACACGATAATGTAATCGTTTTGTTATATTTTTTTAATTGAAGACCTCTATAAATAAATGTAAGTATGAGTGAGAGAGGATACTTATTTCCTTGCCTAATTATGATGCTTTGAAACACCAACCAAAACACAGTCCTGACTGTGGAAGCACATATGCTCATCACCACTGCCTCTACATGTACTTTTTAGTGTAAAAAGCAAGAATGTCAATAACCATTTGCAAGTGACTGGAGATCTACCTTGCAGACAATTTTTGCTTTCAGAAACTACAGTACAAGCTTTCCTGTTCATTCAAAATGCTGTAGAAAGTATTTATGAAGCTATGGTGAAAAACTACAGAGCTGACTCTCATGGAAATCTTTGAGACAATTTCTGCATGTGAAACAGTGACACCCAGTGGCAAGCTTGGTTAACTGTAATGATCTCTTCCCCTGATGCACAGAAAACCACCACCTCCTGTATTTTGTTGAAATGAATTAAAAGATTTGTAAAGTATTTTAAAATATTAAAACGTTTAAATATACAAATATACTTAACATGTGAGCTTTATGAAGAGAGAAGCATACTTTGGTATGTTATAAAAGCTGTATAATCATCTGCAGTGAAAAAATCCATTTGCCTCTTTTTAATAAACTTTATTATAAAAGTATGCAAAAATGTTTACATGTATTTGAAGAAATACAACATTCCCTATATTACAGCTGTATTCTTTTCTATATAGGTCCCACAAGGAATCATTGCTCCTCTTCTTCCTGAAATTGCCACTTCCTTTAACAAACAGACAGAAGTTCAATGTTTGAGCTTATGATTCTCACAAAATGNTATATATATATATACTGTACCTACTGAGCTAGCAAATATTCTTGAGGAGTAGACATTCAAGTTCCCTTATTGGATTTCCCTTGTTCTGTTTGGTCTAGAATAATGAGATTAATTGGACCAAAAGAGGGGAAAATTCACTCCAGCTTAATGATCTGGCATTTCAGTGGACATGGAAGAGAGAATTCTAGGTTCCAATTCTTGGAAACTCATCTCATATCACTTATTACTTTTCCACAGGGAACAAGGCAAACTTGAAACTCCAGGAAGTCTGTCAACTAAGTTCGGCTAATCTCTCTCTTCACAGATGCAACAAAACTGCTTTCTACTAGGAAAAAGTTGGCAGACTGATATTCTTCCCCCCACTTTTANGCTGTAGAAAGTATTTATGAAGCTATGGTGAAAAACTACAGAGCTGACTCTGACGGAAATCTTTGAGACAATTTCTGCATGTGAAACAGTGACACCCAGTGGCAAGCTTGGTTAACTGTAATGATCTCTTCCCCTGATGCACAGAAAACCACCACCTCCTGTATTTTGTTGAAATGAATTAAAAGATTTGTAAAGTATTTTAAAATATTAAAAACGTTTAAATATACAAATATACTTAACATGTGAGCTTTATGAAGAGAGAAGCATACTTTGGTATGTTATAAAAGCTGTATAATCATCTGCAGTGAAAAAATCCATTTGCCTCTTTTTAATAAACTTTATTATAAAAGTATGCAAAAATGTTTACATGTATTTGAAGAAATACAACATTCCCTATATTACAGCTGTATTCTTTTCTATATAGGTCCCACAAGGAATCATTGCTCCTCTTCTTCCTGAAATTGCCACTTCCTTTAACAAACAGACAGAAGTTCAATGTTTGAGCTTATGATTCTCACAAAATGCACAGAGCAGTTCTCCAGACTATCCCTACACTAAGAAATCATAGCAACAGCAGATGAGCATCCAACAGTTTTCCTAGAGACAGATCCCTTTGTTTAAGACCAAGTACATTAGAAGTAAAAAGACTGTCCTTCAAAGTTTTTTATTTAGAATACAGACAAGGATGCAGGAGACCTCTATTTATTGTCCTTCCGTGACTCTGGCAATCATGTGTTTTGGANACAGGGAACAAGGCAAACTTGAAACTCCAGGAAGTCTGTCAACTAAGTTCTGCTAATCTCTCTCTTCACAGACTTAGATGCAACAAAACTGCTTTCTACTAGGAAAAAGTTGGCAGACTGATATTCTTCCCCCCACTTTTAATGTTCTTCCACGCTGGCTGACACTGTGTCGTTGTGGAAAGATATGTTAAGGAGGGCTGAAGATTTAAGCCACTGTCTGCAAGATACACAGAACCAGAAACAAATCACCCATATCTAGTCTTACTGTCCAAAGGATCCAACTGAGCAGCTTTTCTGCGTACTTTTTTTTCAGTTTGGAATAAGCAAACGGGCTCTTCCACAAACAACCTAAATTCAGGTCTCCCAATTAAAGTTATTCCACCAGCCTTAAGTATTTGGATCTCATTCACTTATACATATAGAGGACTAAAAAACCCTGCCATGCTGATACT
Source organism: Anseranas semipalmata (assembly GCA_013399115.1). NCBI lineage: Eukaryota > Metazoa > Chordata > Aves > Anseriformes > Anseranatidae > Anseranas > Anseranas semipalmata. The sequence continues at coordinate 100,661 of VXAA01001725.1, read as the reverse complement.
TTCTAAACTAAGTATTATCTGCCTGCAAGCTATCACATTATGTCAGCGGTATCAGAAATTAACAGATAATATACAACCAAAATAGATTTTTACTTGCTAATTACAAATAAATAAAGTCCCTGATGCTCAAACTCTATGGCTCACTTTAACTGTTAAAGGGCTGGGGTGCCTCGATATATTAAATGGCAACATTACTATGTCAATGCAGTATGAAATTAAATACAGCCTGAAAGGCCAACTACACTGAGGGTAAGAAGAAAGAGAACTTAGGCAAGCACAAGATTTTTTTTTTTTTTTTAATTTCACTTGGAATCCCCAAAGTCGCAGAGAATTTCTTCGATCCATAAATCCTGTGCCAAGCTAGATTAACACAAAACTCAGCAATACAGAAAAAGTAATTTCTGTTGCATTGTCTCTCACACTAGGAAAAACAGTTCTGATTGCTCACCAGTTTCACAGCTGCAGAAGAGGGAATTTTCATTTTCCAACCTCACACTCAAGAAAGATGACAAAACACTTAAATATTTGGGGATGGTTTGCCTTGGATGCGCTAAATAAAACATGTTTTGTGTTCCATTGCAAGACACCTGCTTAGAGAACACGCTGCTCTGAACCACGTCATCTACTGTTAATCAAACTCATAAATTATGCAGCCAAAAGCTATTGGTAACTGGTGGTATCTCATGTATGAGAGCGTACACAAGCTTTAAATATGCGACACTAAAACAACTGTGCATTGGTATTGTTGCAGAACAGTTCACAAGAGGAAGGTCAGGCGCATGGCTGTGTGGCTACGCTTAGGTCCATGTATGAAAATTCCATATTTCTCCCCATCAAACTGTAAGAGCAAAGTTATTTTTTCCAAGCCAGGCTAGGACGACTACATCTATCTATATAAAATCAAACAGGCCTGTTCTCTGAGTTGGACTTTATGATCCTTGTGGGTCCCTTCCAACTCGGGATATTCTATGACTGTATGATTCTGGTCTTGAAAACAGGTGCCATATCCTGTCTTGCATCCATTTGGACAGATTCTCTTCACTCCTTGAAAACAGTGGGTTTTTTTTCTTTGTTTGTTTTCCCCCTCCATAGGACCAGGGACTGCTACCAAAAGGCACATGATCTCCACAAGACCATTACAGTTATTTCCACGGAGGATTGACAGTTGACACTGCCCCAAATCAAATCAATAGTTACAACAGAATTGATGATTATGGGACAACATCCATGCCTTCATCTATTTAGTTTGCTAAATATAAATATCCTAGTGGTTAGTAATAAGCAAAAAGAAACTATCAAAATTACATCCAGTTTTAAGAAAAGGTATTTATGTAACTGCATTAAAATTGTGATTTAAATGACTTACAGAAATTAAGTACAAGATTTCACCAAATTGGTAGTTTTTAGGAGACAAAGAAGAAAAAGGATTAAAGAAATAAATTCAAATCAACTCATTTTAAGATACAGTGGATAGTTTTATTTATAAAATACTACTGTATCAGAACTATTCACTGACATACAATACATAAGTATGAAACTTGATTTATAAAGAATTGAAATGCTTCATAGAAGCATGGATTCATGAGGTATTCCCAGTATAATTCCTCATTTACTAGAATTCACAACATAGATCCACTAGGCATAAGTAGCAAAAGACTGGATAGTTGATAAATACACAGTGAAGACAGTTAAAAAAAATACACAGGCAAATGGAAACTGGAAGGTTGCGTCTCGCTGATATTAATAGCCTTGGTCATTGTGAAAACTAGCTTACATCGAAGGGCACAAAGACCTGGTAAGACCAGGTTTCTCAGTTTCACTATGAAATTCAGATGTATTGTGGATACCTGCTTTCATCATTGTCCATGCCCATAGGCTGCAAAGTCCTCTTGACATCAGACACAAAAAAATTGCTGCTTCTGGATAAATGTACAGAAGGACTGATTACCTGGACAAGTGTTATTACAATTTAAAAAAAAAAAGTGTTAGACACTTTCACTTCTTCTTCTCTTTCTCTGCTTTAATTCTCTGCTGTAGTGTCTTCAGTTCAGTCATTACATTTAAAGTTCTGTAAACCCAGTTGACCTGAAAAGCGAGTAAATTAATTAAATTGATAATTAAATGTATACAGATGAGTTTAATAAAGAAGCATCCATATAAATGAAAACCTACCACAATTATGATAGTATTCATCAGTAGTGGTGCTGAAAATACTAGTGAAATAAACATTCCCCTGGAATCAAAGTACTGGTATTTAGAAAAGAGCCTGAAAGAAGAACAAATAAAGAAAAAAAAAAGGAAGCTTTATTCAGCATAGTTCACGTAACATTATATTTTCACAGTAAACGCTCAACATGGACACTGTACAGATTATCCTACTTCTTGGGATCCCCAAACATAGGCAAGTATTCTACTGTATGAAGTCCGAAGAAAGAGACAGTCAATTATCTTATCAGTTATGAACATTCATTACAATACCAGCCTTTATTTTCTTTAAGGTCTTATTGCTCATGACCCATATAAAACAACCACAGATATATCTCTGCCTCAGAAGTCAAGCTTATCCTGAAATGTTTGAAATGACTTTTAGGTATTCATTTTGGTTACTCATATTAGAAGAGGTAACAAAAATAATAAATGTAGTAAAGCTGTAATTTAGGCCATGCATGCCTTCAGTGGAACACAAAGACTTACAAGTAGATGTCTGCACAAAATACTGTTAAACATATAATTTTCAGTTACATCAGGAAAAGATTAGTTCAGTTCTTATGAAAATAAGCCATCGGTTTAACCCTGGTATGCAGGCTTAATAAAAAGGGGAGATTTTAATGGCTTTTCCGCATAGAAATAAGCATATAAAATATCATCAATATTTTTGAGAAGTGGTGCTTAACTTCAGCTTATTAAATGTTGACTAACTACCAAAAACCCCCCCCCCACCCCCCAAACAAAAAAAAAAACCACACAAACACAAAGCTCACATCCTCTTCCCTTTAATTGACTCATTTTGCCGTTCTCTTAGTACTCTGACCAGTCAGTTAAGAACAGTCCATTTAAGTAGTGATTTTAAGCAGTACAATAAATACACATTAGCTGTTACAAATTACTCTTTTTTATAAGCTAAGTGCTATGTCCCACCATATGGTTTTGTTCAAAAGTTTTGTATCAATCAATGCAACAGACCCTCTGCCATCCCATTCTACTGATGAGCAGCCCTCTTCAGGTTAAATTTTTGGGGAGAACGATAAGAAAAAAGAATATTTTTAGAAGAACATTCATTTAAATGTGAAAAATGAAAACATTTACCTCCAATTCATGGCTGCTAATTCATTTATATATTCAGCACAGTACACTAAGCCCACTGTACAAAAAAAAAAAAAAAAAGCATTAGATTCAGTATTTCGTTAAAAACAAACTGCCATCAGTTCTGCCATGTATACAAGAGACGTATACATACCATACACTAGAACTTCTTGGTCCTCAGAAGATCAAACTACACATCTAGCATTTCACAGAATGGTTTGGGTCNGAATAATTTCTTCCAAGTATCTAATCTAAGCCCTCTTTTAGTTTAAAACCATTACCTGTTGTACACTCCCTGACAAAGAGTCTCTCCCCAGGTTTCCTGTAGGTCCCCTTTAGGTACTGGAAGGCCACTATAAGGTCTCCCTGGAGCATTCTCTTTTCTAGGCCAAATAACCCCAGCTCTCTCAGTGTTTCTTCGTAGGAGAGGTGCTCCAGTCCCTGATGATCAGTTCTGAATTAAAATCCCATATAGTTACTAACAAGTATTTAGTGATCACAGAATATACTTGCTATGTTACAGACAAACAAACATGAAATCCTACTTATCTGAGCTTACAGGAAGAGCTCAGAAAACAAATGATCTTAAAAAAAAATAAAAATCAGTATTTTTTCCAACAATCTTCTTGGTGACTGCTTCCAAGTTATGTCTGTAAAAAGAAATGCCAGAACTTCCCAATAATTGGTATGGAATTGAGATATCATTTTAGATGCTCTGGTGTCATACTTTTATATCTAGGATTACTATCTGAAGTTAGGGTACTAAACACTTAGAGCATATTTATGAAATTACACTTAAGCATTTATAAAAAACCCTTCCTGTATCGCAGTGTCCAAATCTTCAAAAAATAGTAATTCCCTTCTAATCATTGTTTTCCCACTTGACTAGTTGACTAAGTGACATTTGTAAATATCAACATAATCTTCAGGTGGCCTTTTGCCTGCAAATTTCTCACAATTGCTCATTCTTCCTCCACTACTCTGTAAGCGTGACAAAACTGAGGCACCATGTAAAAACAACAACAACAAATTACAGGAAAAAACAAAAAATTACAACAAAAACCAGGAAAATACAACCCATAATTAGAATCAAGGTACTGCTCATAATACATAGATTTAACTCAAATCCATGCCATCCTCATTAAATCAAATGACCTCCACAAAGCTACTCTTTAGCCAGTCAACCATAAAGACACAGGTTTGGCTAGGCAAGGCCACCGCGGATTTTTAGGCTGAAGTCTGGTAAACCCTGGGACAACACAAGCTGATAGTGCAATGTTAGGAACCAGTCTTGCTCTTCCTCACACCACTATCACCGCTGTCAGTGGAGCATATGATGAACCTGCTCCAAAAATGAATCTAGCTAGAAGCTGACCATACGTACTGAACTGCAGCATTAGAATAACACAGAACAGAAAGCAGCTGCTGCCAATTTCTTCCTGGGCAACTGTGTAATACACAGCATTAACCATGCGGAAACCTTATTTATCCCAGACCCTCACTAAGGCCAAAAAGTTTCAAATCTCTGCTTCATACGGTCTTGGAAACTAAATAAATACATAAATAGTTATAGGTCATAGAAGCTTCTGTAACAGGTAAGCGTATCATATACAGACAAATACCTTACTAGAAAAGAAATACTACTTTCTGTGCACTTCATCTATTGCAAAACATATCACAAAACCCTGTGGTGTGAAAGAAAACTGTCACTAGAATATAGTAAATGCAAGCACTGCACCTGCCCTTTATCTCCCGAAGAGAAGTTCAGGGAAGCACGAATGTGCTACTCACCCATGCAGAGAAAATGCCCTATTTGCACCCGGTAGTGCTGGAAGGAGAAGCAAGTTAAGAGGAAGCAGACGACGTGGAAAATCGCCAGCCCCACCAGCCAGGGCTCGGACCAGTCCGTCCTCTACGGAGAAAGCGAAAGGAGATTAGGCCACCGCAGGAGACGTGTCCCCAGGCCGCCAGAACGAGCAGCTTCCCTTCTCCCGCACCGAAACGAAAACGGGTTTCAGTCACGGACCGCGCTCAGCACCGTGACCGAGCACGCCTGCGCGGGCTCCCCCGCAGAAGGGCGCCGGCCCCCGTTACACACAGCGGCTGCTGCCTTCTCCCCAGCCCCCTCCCCTCACGCCGACGGCTTCATCCCGCGGCGAGGCGACGGCGCCTCACCGCCAGGATCGTGGTCAGCCCCGGCGGGCTGCTCAGC
>VXAA01001725.1:62210-93878 GCA_013399115.1 Anseranas semipalmata | reverse complement strand
AAAAGGAAGTTTTAATCCCACATTATAGATTGGGAGATAAAGCCAGAATAAATTGATTTGTCATTCAAAAAGTCTTACGGTTAATGTAATAAATTGAATGGTTTGGGATTTTTGCAAATGAGGAATCAGTTTCTTGTAATTGCTCAGTAATTGACTAGAGTAACCATCTACAATAGCTGAAAGGCTTCAGTGAATGAAGAATATAGTAGCTGCTTTACAAGCAAATATGGTGCTCAGCACTGAATCTGTGGTACAGATGAGCTGGGTGGATGGGAAGTTGGTGGCTTATTGTGGCTACAACATCATGTATTAAATAAAGTATGTAGCTTTTACTGTCAGCCACTGTAGCAGCAGTGTAAGTTGTTTTATAGGGAAATAGGAGTTGCTTCTATAAGATTGACTAGAATAAAACCAGTAATGCTGTTTGTCAGCAGGTGGTAGCAGATACATAAGTATTACCAGCAATTTTGTGTAGTATAGGTTGTTTCATATATTTTCAGTGGAGAATGAAATGTGAAAGTGAACATATTTAAAAGTTAACAAACACACATTGCTCTTTGATAAGGAAAAGCCTGTATATTTGTCCTTTTACAGCATTTTGCGGAGCCAGTATGCTATGTTTAGTTCCTAATTTAAAAAATACTCCAGAAGCAAAAAATATTCGGTACAATGATAATATATAAGTATTTCTGGTCTTTTTACTATAAGTAACCTAATCAAGTGGTATCTAAACTCAGCCTCAGTTTTCTGTTGTAAGATTCAGATTCCTATGTACTTTCCACACTACCATATTATTTAAGTAGATTGGGTAAAAGATCCCCAAAAAAGTAGATTGATAAAAAGATTTTTTTTCCCCTTTAACAAATGAAAATCTTCATTTGGTTTACATAAGAAAGGATCTAAAATCACACATTTATCTTAGATTGCTGAAAAAAAAAAAAACAAGCTAGGTGATGAAAAAAAAGCCTGCTTATGCTACTTAAGTGCTAAATGATGTGTTTAATGGTAGCTCTAGGTGTTTGCTAGCAGATTCTATGGCACTGTGCCAGACGCTACTTGGAAGTGTCTTTTATACTTGCTGCTAAGAATCTCCAAGAGAATGGAAAAGAAGTTTGTTTTTCAAATTCCCTACCAGTACAGGAAGTGCTTCATTTTTTCATTTGATGAGTCTTCAAATTAGCAGATAGTTAGATATTTGTTAATGGTCATTTCATAAAGATCCAAAGATGTAGGTTTGCTTTTGTGATAATGCATTTCTAGTTTCTGCCTAAAGAAGCTAAAGTGCCTTTCAATATGAGATCCATATTTAAAATACCTTTGAAAAATGAAATATCAATTTCTGCTGTCCTTGTACTGAACAAGCCACGTCCTAAAACCTTTCTTCGTAGCATTTGATAAATTAAATGTTCTGCGTTTGTAGGGTATGTTCCGTTGTAAACTGGATTTCATTTAGGAGGATGGGGTTGTCATGAGCTATCTAAACTTTTCAAGGTGTTGTGGGTGAAACAGTTTACAATAGTCTCAATTTAAACAGGCAGTTCCTTGGGGGAATGTTCTAATGAACTTTCTTGTCTTTAAAGATCAATTGAAAAAATACAAAATGCAAAATATAAATGGTTTATAAATCTCTTAGTGATTGGAGGTTTTCAGGACCCAGTTGGATAAATCCCTGAGCAACCTGACCTGGCCTCATAATGGACCTTGCATGGAGCAGGAGGTTGGAATGACCTCCTATGGTCCCTTCCAACCCGAATTATTCTGGTTCCATTATTCCACAATTTAAATGAGAAAAATAAACTGCTTAGTTGTGTACACTAAACATTAGCCTGAAAGTGAAACGGATGTTTTGTATGTTTTTTTTTCAGAATCCTATTCTCTGAACTTCATCTCTTTCATCCACTTTCTGTCAGTTTTTTTTCCTTAGTGCAGAATAGCTTCAGACTTCTACTTTTCTTCCTCCACTATTCCCACACCTTACAGGCAGTCTGAAATGCAAATGTCTTTTTGTTCTCTACCTACCAACATGACTGACTATTAAATTATGCTACTAATCCCACCAAAGATCTCCTCAGGATTCTTTCTAAGCCCTGCTGTGTTCTGGCAAAACAACCAGATTTTACTTCTGTTGGGTCTTTGTCCAGGGTGGAAGAGGCCAAACATAATTGCAAGCAAAAGCAGCCCTGATAGTATTAGATCCTGCTCTTAATCATGCACTCTACATTCACTTTGACTCACTCTGAAGCTTTCTTCTCTCAGAATTGCTGCATTGATTGATTTTTTTTTTTCAGCTCAGACATACCACGTTATGTCATTCCACAAATGGTATGGAAATCAAATACTTTTACATTTCTTTGATGTGTGACTGCGTTGTGCGTAGCACATAATTCACTGCATTCAAGTTGCAATACAGGTATTGTCATAAAAAGGGCAAGAAGGCATACAGGTATTTACAATGTGTAGGGCAACCTTCATGATTTTGTCTGGCTTGGTTCCAGAACTTGATGTTAGCATTGTATTTTCTGCTTACGGGCATGCCTGTATGGCACAACCTAGCCTCTTTTGCCCCTTGTTCTTAACATGCAGGGAAGCACATGCTGCATGGAGGAGGGAGCAGCAGGAATAGGATCATCTGGGAGAGACACTTTTTCAAACATATCCTTGTTCTGAGAGAACTTACCCTTTTCATCTATGAGACTGAACACTCCATATAAAATCTTGTACTTTGAAGCTCGTGCTGCCTCTTGCTCATCATCTTCCTTTAATGAATCAGGAGTGAAGCGTGGAAAAACAGATTAGTAGTTCAGCAAAAGAGAAGTCAGCCAAGAGCTAGAAAGCTGGTATCTCCACCTGTTGATCCTAGAGCTATGTGTGGTTACCACTTTCTGGTGTTTGTCTATTGCCTATCCTTAACAGTCCATAGCTCTGATGGTGTTGTTTGGCCAAATGGCTCAGGCCAACTGGGCAAATTAGTTCACCTTCTTGTCCTTCATATTGATGGAAATGTTTTTCAGGGTTATTTATGCTATTACCTTCCCAAGGACCAAAGCAAGGCTGATTGGCCTGTGGTACCCCAAATCCTCCTTCTTGAAGATAGGAGCGACATCTCATTTTTTCAGTCCTTAGGAACCTCCCCTGACTGCCTTTCAAAGACAATTTTTGGCTTTGCAAGCAAAAATTGACTACCTTGAGTACTTGCTGAAGCCAAAGTTTATGTACATTTCCATGCCTCACTGGATCTTTCTGTGGCCAGCTCTTGTTCTGCTGAAATAGAGGAATTCAGCAAGAAATATGTATCTGCCCAGTAACCATATCCCATTCCTTCCTGGAAAAGTATTTTACAACTGGAGAGCCACTCTTCTGGCTCCCTCCTCCCATTCTTACTTTCTGTGTCCAGTCCTTCCATTCCCTGTTTGTACCATAACCAATACTGCCAGAAAGTAAGGTAGTATCCGTTTGTTTTTTTTAAAAAAAAAAATTCTCCCATGCAGTGCCTTTTGATGGCATGCTGGAAATTAAAAAGTGAGAAAGAAAAAAATACAGCAGAAGAAAGGCAATGGCAAAATGTGGTAACTACTGGGGCACCAGTGGAAAATCTATTCCAGAGCCTGTGTTATCAATTAAAGGATAATACTTATCTGTGTGCTTGACAACCCCCAGCCCCCAGCTGTATGTAGAAGAGCACCTTCAACATTCACCCTTTTGCAATCTTCTTTGTAGCATCCTTTCCTTGTTACTGCTGTTTTCTTTGGAGTGGAAATAATTTTTACCCTGCTTAACAGCACTGTCTGTTTATGGTTTCAGAACAAACTCTCCTAACACATACCAGATGCTGCATTTACATGAGTATGGGTAACACGGTGATTTAAGGACAGGGAGAGAAACTGATTCATGGTTGTCCTAATGGAAACAAATTAAAAGTATGATTGTATGAAAATAGCTAGTCTGCCTTCCTTTCCCCCTTTCCCTTAAGTCCAACTGCTGCAGCTATGTGGACACATGGCTTCAGTGTGTCATTAGCTGTCGCTAGGGGAAAGATGCAGGCAAAGGTCTTTTCCTTAAAGGACAGATCTAGGCTTTCACCACTAGCAATACATAGGTTATCTTCCGTGAGTTACGAACCACAGAAATTAACCGCTTCCCACCCAGTATTATGTTGAGTTAAAGTCAGAGCTCTAATATTAGCAAATCTCTTCTGTTTCAGAACTTCCTATGCTGACGCTCCAGCATATGAGGAGGTACTCAGTGGAGAAGATGGTTAATCTCCTTTTTTCAAAGGCTTTGAATATTTCTCAGAAGGGTCCTCTGGTCCCCTCCAGGCCCCAGAGACTGCAGGTTGAGTACTGCAGAAGCCTTGTTTTCATTCTCCCAGACAAAATAATTTGGCTCCCTGTAACAAGGATGGATTTGCCCAGCTTTGCCAGAGACATAGTTTGTGTTCCTGTTTTTCAAGTATTTGCCTCCATTTTTTTCTTCTAACTTGATACAGCATTGATCTTGTAGGATGGGATTTTGCAGAGATCAGCTTCCATGTGACCTTGTCAGACTGTCATCAGATTGTCCCAGTTTCCAGAGAAATTTTTGGTCCTTTGCCTGGCTAAGATCACCAGAGTAATAATCTTTGACAGGACTGAGGTGGTAACCCTCAGGTAGCTGCCCTCGGTTTGGTTCTCCTGAACTGAAGACATAATGGTGGTATAAGATCACTTACATCAATGAGGCAAATACAGTGAAGTTGTCCTCTTTGGAATTAGAAAGTCCAGATGCAAGTTTGTGTCTGTCAGCTACTAGTTTGCAGTGATGAGCCTACCAAGATTTCTCTCCGGCTTTTAGTTTTTTTCCTGTAAGGCACAGAAACTTGTGACTGATTTCCAATTACTTTTCTCATTATGTTGGATCTCCTTCATCTGCAAAGGAGGGATGAGGCATGTAAATATTTCCAGAATTGCTGCTTGCATATAGCAGGAGTCCTTCAGAGTTGCTGAATTCTTGCTTTAAATGCTGTACTTTGTGTCCCCACTAACACTGGGCACTCTGGATTGCATCCCAGTGTGAAGCTTTCTGCTTAGTTCAGGAGAGAAACCACAGTGTGTGCACAGAGCGTGTTCCATATAACTCTTAGCACAAATACTCAGCACATTCATACCTAAGAGAAATTATGCTGCTCACTAAACTGCTAATGTAGAGGCACCTTGACTGTTCAAGTTAAGTATGTTATCCTCAGTAACTTAAAGTTATGTAAGGACTCAGACGCTGGTCCTTATTGGAGACCATAGGGTAGAAAATAAAGATTCCTAAAACTGGGCTGAGGAAGAAGGCCTAATGCAGAATACTTGGTACTTAAAGAAATCTGTGAAAATTTTTTTCTGTGGAAACATTCAGAGCCATATTTATTTTAGTTTGTTTTTGTTTAAATTGAGGGAATTGAATACTTGTCTGTGTGTTTGACAGCTTACTTCTTTTTGATCTATTTAACATATGCAGGAAAAATCAAAATACTGCATTCTACCATCTGTTAACTACTAATTATTGCCATTCTTTTTTTGCAGATATCAGACGCATCTTTAGGGCTTACCTCTATTTTTGTTTTTAGTGCTGTTATCAAGCTAAGGTTGTTATAGGAAAGCATTCCTTTTATGCACTTTTACTGAATGGATAGGACATTAGGATGATTAGGATCATCGGTTTCTAGTTCCAGATTCCTAGGGCAGAATATATGAACAGGACAATGAGATAGTGATTCTTGCATAGTGAAATCTCTTAGCAATCTTGCAGCTCTTTGCTTTTGCATGTTGAGAGTTGGAAGAAATTTGCTGTAACTGAGATTTGAACTGAAGTTGTTAAAGGCTAAGTGCGAAACATTAACCAGTTCCCTGCTGAATGCCAGAAACAGGATTAAGGAGTGTTGTCATCAAATTACATACAGAATAAAAACAGTGCAATTCAGCTAATTGTGAGGCTAAGCATACATACTTCAGTTCAAAGTGGAAAGAGAAATTCAACAGTCTACTGTTGAATAACAACAGTAGATGGCACTCTTACTTTGTTCTTCAGTACATTACTTTTTCAGGAACATTGTATCATTTCAAGCAGTGTTCACAAAGCAGGTTTTGAGATACACTCAGATGAAGGAAGTTTTGTGCTATAGGTCCTCATCGTAATAAAAAAGCCCAGCATACCTTTTAAGTTTATGGAACAGTTGCCTATGCTTCCTGCAGGTGTTAATAATTGCCCTTTTAGTCCCTACTGCTAAATATATTCTGTGGGCACAAAGACCCTGCAGACTTCTGTAGGACCCTCTCTGTGTATTAAAAAGGAAGAAAATTTCACCACCAAGACTTAGAATTATGCTGGGAATCTCCGTGGAAATGCTGAAAACTGTTGCTGTTTTTTTCTGAGTGCTGTAAGCCAACACCCCTTCAGGTGTCTGCCCCATGCGCAGTATACCGCCCTCCCCTGTATGCTGTGTGTGAGGATCATCATGAGCCTTGATTCAGTTGAGCTGTGTCCTACAGCTGTTGCTAGTAGGAAAGAGAAGTCTGCTTTTGGGTTGTGAGAGAGCTGGTGAACACGAGGATAGCAGCTCTAGTGATTCTGATGCTCCTAATCATGCCACACACACACTGCCTGAGCACTCGCTGTTTAACCTTTAGTGCCCTGTGATATGTTTTTATTAAGCAGAATTTCTTCCAGGTGTACTTTGTCACTGCTGCCTTCTAATCACATTTATCACTCTCATCTGAGGCTAATTTGAGACTCCTGGTGACAAGGAAATTATCTAAGGGCACTGATGGGTTAGAAACTCTGCCATGCTCCCTGTTGCAATGTAAAATATGGATCCCAGTGGCAGTTCTTGGCCTCTTTATTGAGGCTGGCTCTGGAATCCCAACTAGCTACACAGAAATGGAGAACCTCTGTGTGATGATATCATGAACAGTAGTATCCTGACCTAAAATTTAGTTTCTTTGAAGAAGGGAAGATATGAATTTCTTTCCAAGAAGACTGGTTGCATAGCTAGGTAAGCAGTTCATCTTCCCTTAGTTTCTGAATTGTCAGTATGTAGAGCTCAAGTGTTTGGCTAAATCAGGTCTGGGCTCTCTCTCAAGTGAACACAGCTTATTGTGAGCAGATGCTGTTGGGCCTCCATTCACAAGAATCCAAGCTTCTTGTAGTCTGTAGACACTCAAGATCATCTTCCAGGGAGAAGCTGCCCTATAAAATGAAAGGATTACTTTACAACTTTCTGAGAATGAAAGTTTTGGTAAAGAACAGGTTAGCATGCTGTGCACAGTGGAAAATAGGAATTAAGGACATAAGGAATATAGGGACATACGCCTCTCTGGCTTATTAAGATAGCTTTGAAGGTTAGGGAGAATCCGGCATGAAACCAATCTTGTTGCATTCATGTATATACTGTCAGTAGGATTAGTACGAAGTGCAGTCAGACCTTTCTGTATGTCCATTTCTGTATTTGGGAAATTTATTGATATGCAGCAAAGTTCAGTCTGAGTATGTGCCAAAATGTAGGCAATATGCAATCAGGGAAAATGGGACTAAAACTTGAGTGCAAAGTTATTGTATGATGGATTGATTCCAGTGAGTATCCATATGAAATGTGAAGGAAAAAAAAAAGAGGATTTAAAAAAATAAAAGCATTCGAAACTTGTATGATATAAACCAAATCTTTTTTTTTTTTTTTTTTTTTTTTTTTTTTTTTTTTTTTTTTCTGTGATAGTCAAATGTTGGAGAGAGGTTGTGGATGCCCCATCCCTGGAGGCATTCAAGGCCAGGCTGGATGTGGCGCTGGGCAGCCTGCTCTAGTAGTTGGCAACACTGCCCAGAGCAGGGGGGTTGAAACTAGATGATCTTTAAGGTCCTTTTCAACCCAGGCCATTCTATGATTCTATGAATGTTAGCTTTTAAAACTGCAGAACAGACTCAATGGAACATACCTGAATGTTATTCGTTGAATAATCACATAATGAAAGAATGATGGGGTTTTCAGCTGTTGGGAAGCTATGAAGAATCTGGCAGCGATGTATTTTTAAAACAGTAAATTGAGAAAAATAGTAAGACAGACTGCAGTTTCATTACGCTGATATCAGATGTAAGCAATCTCAGTGGTAACTTGTATATCGTAATTACTAGATTTGCAGTGTAATGATTAATGGCAGATGCAAAGCTGAAACAATTGTATTAAATATATTGTACTCTATCTGAAATTGTAGTAATTAAAATGTTTAAAAATGGATGGAGTTAAATTATTCTTGTATCATTTGCTGCATGTATGACATGAAAATGAAATAACTTCTGGGTAACCAATATTAAAGAAACTAAGTATCAAAGTAAAATGTTAGAAGTGGGAACTTGAATTGCAGTGTCAGAAAATAGGACTTGCACATTGTGAAAAGAATCAATATAGTATGTGCATGAAAATCTGCGCACTTAGTAATTTCTGCTAACAAAAAAGTTTAAGAGAAAAGTGTTAATTACAGAAAACTTTCTTGCAGTGGTTTTCTGGAAATAAGAATTCTTAATTTAGGCTTATTAATATGAGGGTTGACTATAGCTGCTGAAGTGGGCAGGAGTCTTGAAAGCCTTGAAGGAAGTTCCATTTTATAGCAAACACGCACAAGAGCTAGTCAGCTCTCTGATTTCCCCTTTCCCCCTCACTACACTGTTTAAGAACTTAATTTTAAGTGAAAAACCTAAGGAGGAAGAGTTCCATATAGGGCATTCTCTAAGTGAATGCTCAATCCCTCTTTTCCAGGCAGATCAGTAAGTGGCATACCCAACCCTCTTCCCTAGCCAGTAAGGCTGCGGGGGATATTCTGTTTTCAACAGTGTTCTATGTATTTGAAAATAAAAAAATAAATAAATAAAAATGGTGGTACTTTATCTAGTCACCCATCTTCAGCCATGAATATATAAATATTGGAGAAGTACTGGTCTAGAGTAATGATGAGCATAATTAAGGAGTTCAGAAATGTCACTGTTCCCTCCCAGTGAAAGGTCCATTTTTATATATTTATTTTCCAGCTGAATGCTATCACTGAAGGATTGTGGAATCTCCATCTCTGGATATTTTCATTACTTGAATGGGCAAAACTCTGAGCAACATTGCCTAACCTTGAAGTTAGCCCTGTCTGGAGCAGGAGGTTTGATTGGATGACTTCTGCAGGTTCCTTCTATTGCAAATTTTTGTGAGATTGTGATGACTCGGTTTCAACTATTAAAGTACCCCTTTCACATAGGACAAGGTAAGTCAGTTCTATCCTGACATGAACCCTTCAGTATAAGGCATAGATATAATACTATGTTTTTGAAGGGGAAAAAAAAAGTTAACAATTTTGCTCCTTAAAAATAATGTTTTTTTTTTTTTTTTGAATGAGGAGATTCCTCTCTGCATGCTTTTATCCCTTCATTCTACTTGATGATGAATAGTGTTATTTTTGATGAATAAGGTTGGTCAGGTTTGTAAAAGACCTTTTTCTTTAAAAACAATCTGCATGAGTCTGCCTTTGCTAGTCATGAAATAACTCCATTTGCTTTCCCTATATTTCTTAATTGCCCACATTCCTTTTTTTTTTCTTTTTTTTTATATTAGAGGACATCTCTTGTGCAGCAGGAAAGTTTTAATTTTTGGGGGGGTTTTGTTGCAATAAAATTGGATATCCACAAATTTATTCCATGGGGCAGTGCACAGAGATATCATTTAGGAGCTAGAGTGTCTGAGAAGGGATGGGAACTGAGAAATTGCGTGGGACACCATCAAGATGGAGTCAGTATCACTGTCATGTTTGGGAGAAGATACAAATTACTGCATATTTTGTAGTGTTATCCAGTGTTACACAAAGGCTAACAGTACAATCCAAACATGCAGTGAGACATTGTAATGACTAATATTCATGTTTGAACAAACCCACATACATGCTCCCATACTTTCAAGGAAAGAAGAGAAGCTTCTGAAGCTGCTTCTGCTAGTTTGCTTGTATAGCAAGCATAGTGCTGTAAATTTAAAAATAGAAAGCTGGGGGGGGACGGGACAGGACAGGACAGGACACAACACTACAGAATAGATTAGCGCCATACAGATTCCAGTTGTTTACTGTTTCTTTTATTCATTTTCACCCTAATTGCACTGGTTGCATCACTGAGGGTGAGGTGAAGTCACAAAGCATTACCAAGCAATTAGATTTTGTTTTTCTATGAGAATTTTAATGGGATACTGAAGTGCTGTTGCAGTTGAAAGTAATGAAATGCAGTATAGTGCGCTATTCATTCTTGCAGAGGGGACATGAATTAATGGGTAGCCATCAAAAAAACTTATCCATACCCTGGCATTAGACAGGAATGTACATGCTAGAGGAGTTCGGGGAGGGGGGAAAAAAAAGGAGGCTCTAACACATTTGGGGCAAGGTGGAGGTGGCAAAAGTCAGTGTGTGACATGGAGCAGGTGAAGAGAGGCAAGCTAAGAGAAAACATTCTTAAAGGACCAGGATGAAGGGCTTGAAAACAAATTTAAAAATTTAAAGTATCAGGGGATGAGTGATTTTCACATATTTGCAGTCCTCCAGAGCTGCTGAATACCAAGGAGAAAAAGGCTGGAAGCAAAAAGAAGCAGGGTAGCCAGGACTGGGGCCTCAACCAGGATCTTCCACATACTATGCTGTTACAAGATTTTTCTTGTCAGCGTAAAAACCTCTGCACTTGCACAAGCTTTCCTTTTGCTTCATCACTTGCTTTTCCATGGTCAAGCACTATGGTGGATTGACGGTAGCTGGCTGCCAGACACCACTCAATGGCTCTCTCATTTCCCCTCCTTAACAGGTGTTGTGGTTTTACCCAGCAGGCAGCTCAGCACCGCACAGCTGCTCACTCACTCTCCCCATGTGGGATAGGGGAGAGAATCAGAAAGGTAAAAGTGCAAGAACTCCTGGGTTGAGACAAAGACAGTTTACTAGGGAAAACCATGTGCGCAAGCAAAGCAAAACAGGGAATTCATTCGCTGCTTCCCATCGGCAGGCAGGTGTTCAGCCACTGCCAGGAAAGCAGGGCTCATCATGCAGAATGGTTTCTTGGGAAGACAAATGCCATCAATCCGAACATCCCGCCCTTCCTCTTTCTTTCCCCCATGTTTATTGCTGAGCAGGACACCACATGGTGTGGGGCATCCCTTTGGTCAGCCTGGGCCAGCTGTCCTGGCTGTGTCCCCTCCCAGCCCCTGGTGCACCCCCAGCCTCCTCGCTGGCAGGGCAGCACGAGGAACTGGAAAGGCCTTGGCTCCGTGTGAGCACTGCTCTGCAACAACTAAACATCAGTGTGTTATCACCACTGTTTTCATCAAAAATCTAAAATACAGCATCATATGAGCCTCTACAAAGAAAACTGAATCTATCCCAGCCAAAACCATGATGACGTGACAGGGAGAGAAAATCAGACAAAAAAAGCTCATAGGTTGAGATACATATGCAAAGATCACTTACATCACTGGCAAAGCAGACTCAACTTGAGGAAAAATAATTTATTTTCCAATTAAAAATAGAGTTAGATGGTGAGAAACAAAGACAGAACCAAAACACCTTCACCCTACCTCTCCCTTCTTCCAAATTCACTCCTTCATTCCTGCCCCAAGTGGCATGGGGGATAGGGAATGGCTGGGGTCAGTCCATAACACTTTGTCTCTACTGCTCCTTCCCTCTCATGTTTTCCCCCTCTTCTAGCATGGGGCTGTGCGATGGGTTGCAGTCCTCCATGATAAACCTTTTTAAGCATGGACTCTCCCCAGGCGGCAGGGGAATCCCTGCTCCAGCACCTGGAGCACCTCTTTCCCTCATTCTCTTGGTGTTTACAAGATTGTTTCTTACACTTTTTTTCCCCCTCACTCTCTGGTGTGCAGCATTTTGCCATTTATCATCTCTGAGGCACCGCCATCTTGGCTGCTGGGCCCAGCCGTGCCCTGCGGTGGGGCTGTTGGAGCCGGCTGGAACCGGCTGTGTCCGGCACGGGGCAGCCCCGGCCTCTCCTCACAGAGGAGCCCCGCAGCCCCTGCTGCCACCTGGGCACCGGCACTCAATGCAAGGTGCCCCTCAACACATCTCCACCCACTTTCTTCAATAGCTGTAGGAGACAGAGAGGGTGTGTGTGTATATTTATATATATATATATACACACACACATATATATGTATATACACGCATATATGCCGTCATGACATGCTGAGACATTCCTGTTTGAAACATTTTAGTGTTTAGGCTTTCCTATGTCTTAGATCTGAAGAATACTGCAGGATTTTTTTTTTTTTTTCAAATAGGGACAGAAATAATTGATGGAGTCATACTGCCTATCTCCATGTGCTTGATGGGGCATATCTCATTTCTAACTGGGTAATACAACTTTACACAGACAGTAAAGGATCACATTGCCAATTCAGTCATGCACTTTTCTTATGCTACAATGTGATGGAGCGTTCCTTTGGTAGACTTTCTGCAAGGCAGAGATGCCTCTGGGATTTCTAAGTGCCAAAGTTTCAAACATTTTTTGAATAATTGGAGGCTGCTGTGCCCTTCATTAGTTATGTGAAGATGCAGGAGAAAGATTTTACTGTGGTTGGACTAGAGTTTCTGCAACAGCTGCACTCAGCCTACAGAAACTGCTTGCATCGCACATAGTGCATGGGAAGATCTCAGAATCTGAAGTGCTCTTTGCAGACTTATTAGTAATAGTGGTGATAAGTCTGCTTGTGATTAAAAAAGCCTATTAAAGGATTATTAGTGAAGTGCCATTCTAGGAACAATGATGGACAACTAAGCACCACCATGCCACTCTCCAACTCTCCTTCCTCAGAAGCTAGTGGGTTGAGATATGGAAAGGGAAGTCACAGAATCACAGACTGATTGAAGTTGGAAGGGACCTCTGGAGGTCATCTGGTCCAACCCCTCTGCTCAAGCAGGGACACCCAGAGCAGGTTGCTCAGGACCATGTCCAGGTGGCTTTTGAAGCTCTCCAAGGAGGGAGACTCCACAACCTCTTTGGGCAACCTTTGCCAGTGCTGTCTGTCACCCACACAGTAAAGAAGTGTTTCCTGATGTTTAAATGGAACCTCTTGTGTTCCAGTTTGTGCCCATTGCCTCTTGTCCTGTCCCTGGGTACTGATGAAAAGAGCCTGGCTCCAGCTTCTTTGCGCCCTCCCTTCAGGGATTTATAGACATTGATAAGATCCCCCCTGAGCCTTCTCTTCTCCAGGCTGAACAGTCCCAGCTCTCTCAGCCTGTCCTCATAGGAGAGGTGCTCCAGTCCCTTGATCTTCTTGGTAGCCTTCTGATGGACTCTCTCCAGTAAGTCCCCATCTCTCTTGGACTGGGAGCCCCAGAACTGGGCACAGTACTCCAGGTATATCCTTACGAATGCTGAATAGAGTGGAAGGATCACTTTTCTTGACCTGCTGGCAATACTTTGCCTAATGTAGCCAAGAATACCATTAGCTTTCTTAGTGGCAAGGGTCCATTTCTGGCTCACATTCAACTTGGTGTCCAACAGGACCACCAGATTCTTTTCTGCAAAGATCACTTAACAATTACTGTCATGATCAAAACAACCTCAGTGTAAGGGAGGTTAATGTAATTTATTGCCTATTGATAAATCTAGAGCACTAAAAGCAAACTAAAAACACCTACTCCCCCCTTTCCTGNAGGGTCCATTTCTGGCTCACATTCAACTTGGTGTCCAACAGGACCACCAGATTCTTTTCTGCAAAGATCACTTAACAATTACTGTCATGATCAAAACAACCTCAGTGTAAGGGAGGTTAATGTAATTTATTGCCTATTGATAAATCTAGAGCACTAAAAGCAAACTAAAAACACCTACTCCCCCCTTTCCTGGCCATGGTACCCCATGGGCTGCAGGGGGACGGCCTGCTCCACCACAGGCATCTCCATGGGCTGCAGGGGAAATGCTATAGTTCCTGGAGCCCCTCCTGCCCTCCTTCTGCACTGACCTGGTGCCTGCAGGGCTGTTTCTCTCCCATTTCTCACTCCTCTCTCCCAGCTGCTGTTGCACAGCAGTTTGTTCCCTTCCTTAACTCTGCTCTCCCAGAGGCCCAACCAGCGTCGCTCCCTGGCTGGGCTCTGGCCAGCGGCGGGTCCCTTTTGGAGCCGGCTGGAGCTGGCTCTGATCTGACATGGGGCAGCTGCTGGGCTCTGCTCACAGAGGCCACTCCTGTAGCCCCCTGCTACAGAAACCTTACCATGTAAACCTAATACATTGTCTTGCAAATCCATGCTGGTTTTCAAAGACACTACTGTGATTTTTATTTTTCAGTTCAGTTTGCTTTCTGTGTTCTGTTCTGGACTTTGAACAACCAGAATCCATATCAGGACTGGTAATGCAGTATGCATAAAATGAGATAATCCCTATTTTAGGGAAATACAGACACCTCTCTCACAATTGCTGCAGTCTCTTCTGAGGGATAATTAATGGATGAAATCTCACAAGAAAGCTACATCTATGACAGTTGAAACTGTGTAACCTTTGCCAGGATTATTTGCCTCTGTAGGACAGTGAGAGGAAAAGATATCTAGCTCTGCTCTTTTATACATAGTAGTGTGTGTGTGGGGGGGGGAATTTACATGACATCTTTTTGATAATGTGGCCTGGGTTAACAACAGCTAATACGACAGGAATGCAAGTGAGCGAACAGAATACCTCACACAATTTTGCAAAGGTATTTGCCTAGAACCTGATAGTGCTAGGAAGAAAACAGTAATGACCAAGTTTGCTTTAGGTGACCATCATCCCAATTAAATAATAACCAGGAAATTGCCAGGCTTTTGAGAAAAGAAGCCAGTTTGAAAAGTATGTAAAAGCATGAAAAAGTATGTAAAAGCATTAAAACTTGTGATAGTACGGAGGGACCTTGGAGTGAATGTGACCATCACATGGGTCAGATGCCATGAGCATCCATCTTGTGGAGTGACAGCACAGAGGGCAACACGTGCAGACTCGCATTTCAGATGTACGTATGTGAACTCATGGGATGCTTTTTCATCTTTGTGTTGCTTGGCAGATTGTTGGGAGAGGTATGGACATACAGAAAACTAAAGAAACCATATCTCCAACAGAAGCTGTGGGTAAGCACAGGAAAACTGCCCCAAAAGAGGGTTTGCCTCTGAGAGGGCCAGTGTGTACATGTAACTGTATGAGTGTGTGTATATGGGGAGGTAAGGTGGCTTAGAAGTTTTGGGGATTAGTTAGAGGAGCATTTAAAAAATTGTAGATGCTTGCTAACATTTTGTTAAGTGTTGTGGATTATCTGTTGTGTTGCTGATATTGATCCTGAATGTATAGTTCTCTGATTGCCGGTTAATTATGTGTTGTTTATAAATCAATAAAGTGCTTTGAGGCTGATTGTTTTTAACATACTTAAGCAGTTTTTTCCTGCAACAAATGTTCAGCTGCTTAATTTAGGTATTACTCTAGTGGGAAGGGTTTACATTGTGTTGGTCTGTTTTAAAACCCATAAAATTGCATACTCTAGTAGCAACCCTCTACCATTTCCTAAGTGAAGAACTGCACCTGTGGGTTTAGGAGGGAATGTGTCTGCGTGAATGTTTATACAGGAGCTCCAGAGGAGTGGTGAATGGCTAGCAACAAAGAAAACACACCTGCAAAGGTTGCTGAGTATAACAATGTGTTGGATATTGGAAGGCATAGGTCTCCTTTTAAATGCAGAAGTTACATTGATCCACAAAGAGTCCACATTTCAAAGGTAACAAGAGGAGAAGGAAGATGAATGAGTGTGGGACAGGTTGGCAAAGAGGGCAGCAGTCTGGTACACAGCTGTCAACAGAAGAAATGGGGAGGGTGGAGAAACTGGGCAAACATAACGTAGTGGTTGACACAAAGTACAGTGCTGGAACACATCAGTCCAGAGAGGGAGAGAGAGACGTGCAGTGCTTTATACAATTGCCAGCCAAAAAAAAGGAACTACATAATTGAAAAAGGAGACACAGTTAAGGGGAGCTTTTGTGAAAACCTGCGTCGGAAAAAAATAAAATAAAATAAATAAAAATAAAAAATCATAAAAACTAAACATTGCTTCAAAGATGACTGGAACTTGTCATTGCCAACATAAGAAATCTTGATGAAGGAGGACTATGTGCTGCAGAAGGAAGCTGCTTCCAATTCAGATGACCAGTATTGTAAAATTTGTAAGGGAAAAGAGAAGAAGAGGTGACTCTTTGAGTGGTGACTGGCTGTTTTTTGTGAGGCTTAGGAAGCCTGGACAGTCAAGGTTGAGGTGAAGGCTCACCACTGGTCTGCATTTAGGAAGCTGCTCGCAGGAGAGCTTACATGTAGCTACTGCAATAAAGTGTTGACATCTGCCTCTGACGTGATTTTAGCAGTAGGGAAAAAGAGAAGGTGCTTTAATGAAACAAGAACGAAACATAATTCTTACTGGAACTAGTCAGAACAGCTTGAATAACCAAATGTCTGCTAAAGGAGGTTCTCTCAACTCCTTTATTTTCAGGAAAGACAGATAGTAGTATGTATGTGACTGCACTCTGAGTATTGTTTACCTGTACTCAGCTTTTCATATCAATGATGTGTACAAAAGAGAAAAGCTTCCCTCACCTGAATATTCTGGTCCCTTTGTTTGCCAAAGATAAAGTGTAAATGCTGGAAATGTCTTCCTGCAACAGCAATTCACTATGTAAAAACCTCTTCTTATGTTAGTGACTTATTTCCCTAGCAAGAAGAGTGGTGGAGGGCAATCGCTGCCTTGAGAACTGGAATCTCGCAGCAGAGTGCTTGTGTTCTAAGAGTTTGTCTTGTTTAGCATTAACACATAAGTGGATGAGATAAACTACAGCCTACTAAGATTAAATATGAGATTCTTTTTTTTAGTAGAACTGCTAACCTATGTTGACCACCAATGTCATGGTGAGTTAGGGTGGAGTGGCTGCTGGAAGAGAGCTATATTACTCAGTGCATTGTATTTATTTACTTGGCAGGACACGAATAGCACGTAGACAGCAATTCTTGCTATAGTAGCACACCTACTTCCTTGACGCACTCACACGTACACAGAAATCAGAGTTTCAGCCCCACCTGTCCAGTTTAGACCAGTTAAGTACCAATGGCATGGGGAAAGAAGGCCCTTGCTCTGACTGGTTATGTGCTGTGTCCACGGTGGACAACTCAACTCAGCCATGGCTGTTCTCCTTGGGCTTTCACTTCTGTAGATGTCAGACATCTGTGTATTGTGACACCCTTTAAAGGGGTTATTGCCTTAGCTATTTATTGCTTTCTAATGGCTCTGCTAGTCTTGTAGTCCCAGACCAGCTCTTGAATTTTCTCCATCGCTGAGGCCAATTAGAGGAGACCAATTAGTGATTGCCACCTATTGCAGTTTATGTCACCCTCCAGGCTCTGCGCTAGTATGTTACAGAAAAGTGGGTACATTTGTTATCCAGATCCTACAAGATTAATTAGATCACCTGGTACTGGGCAGATGTAGTAAGTCTCCTTCGTCTGACCAGTGTTGCAAGTACCTCTAGTCGATAGTCAGCCACTTTGTGGGTAACCAGCAGCAGTCCATTGCACAAGTATCTTTGTATGTCGCTGCTGGCTAGTATGACATCTGACAAGGGTTTAAATTAATTGCCTAGACAGTTCCCAGGGAGTTCTAGCAGAACCTCTTGCCCGCTTGGCCTGTGGCTGATTTAGCATTGCTGGTGGTCATATGGAAATGGCTGTTCAATAACAAATTAGAATCGAGCAGTGTATTTGATATAAAAGCCTACCTGTAAGTCAATGTCTTGGAAGTTCAGCTGTGTAACAGCAAATCTGCTGCGCTGTCTCCACGCGAAACTTAGGAAACAGGGCCTGAATTTCAGTAATCTTCCTTACCCTTTTAAAAGGCTGACTCAACATGAGAGAGGGAGGCGTGATCTGTAGCTATTTCCAATATGCTATTTCTATGCAGTCATTGCTAGGACAATGCAAGACTGGTGCCTTTCCCCCTGAATTGTCGTATTTTGTGTTCATACTACAGAAAGGGCCCCAGTGTGCAACTTCCTTCTTGGTTCCACCAGGAAGAGTAACTTTTCTTATGAGTACCAGCCTGTTACTGCAATGCACATACTTCAGCAGTGGACACATGAAAAAGCCACACCTAAAAAGTCTATGTTGTGCACTAACCTGCTGATGTAGACACCCTTGGAGTACTTCAGATAGCACTTAACACCTTGTTTCAAATCTGGAATCGTGCACTATTAAATTTCTTCTAGTCCCTGAGAGCTTTGTGGCTAGAGTTTTAGGAAAGCATTGTCTTGTTTCTATAATATTTTTGGAGATATCTTTGTGAGAAGAAACAAATCCCTTTTCCTTAGAAGACTTCCCACTGTTATTATCTCCTTACATGTTGTCCTGGCAGGCAGAAAGGATGTTTTTGTGTTTTAGCATTGCCAACCAGAGGAACCCTTTCTTGTTTCTGAGAAGGGTGGAGGAAGAAAATGAGGTGAAGAAGGATCAGGGGAATGCCTAACATTTCCAAAGCTGCCACTGGTGACTCTGAAAAGAGCTCATAGAACTTGACTATTTAGGCAGAGAAAATCTTTGAAATCTAGGCTTGAGGTTTTTATCTTAAATTGTGATTTGAAAAAGATGCTCAACTATTTTTGTGCTGCCCACTGGCTACAGACCCAAAGATAAAGGAAGGCATGGGTATGCTGTTGGAAAAGGGAGAACTGTCTGTTAAAGGAATGTGTATAATTCTGAAGGATGCTGAGACGTCATGTGGCCACATGATTTGGCCGTGGGGGCAATACTATATAATGACATGAAGTGCAACAGGACTTCATGGATGAATAGCTAAGAGGTGATAATACAAATTGTTTCTTAGGCATCACAGACTGTTCTTCTTTGCTTTCTCTAGCACTTTTTAATCCTTACAGAAAGAGAGCACAGCCTTTCCTTGTTGCTGCAGTTTTATAGAAACATATATAAATGTTTGCCTGTTTCTTTCATGGGCATCTTGTGCATAATCTGCCCCAGCAGAAAAAGCTAGCTATGCACTGTTCCGCTCTGTTAATGTGGCTCATGTGGCCCACATGGTAGTTCAAAGTAGAAATGTAGAAATACTATATTCATCCTTTCAGGAGCAAGAACTTGTGACCAAACAGTACATAGTACAGCTGCTGAACTGCAGAATAGGTGGATGATAACGTGAAAGTACAGACGTTCTAAGAAGTTTGTTTTACAACGTCCCTTGTGCGGCGCATCCGTTCCTGTGCATAATTTGGAAAACTGGAAGTAGGATGTGGCTGTTGGTTGCTTCTGGTGAGATTGTCAGCTGAGATGGGCTGTCCTCAGCGGTCCCTGAATGCAGCATGCCATGAGGGAAAGCTATTGTTCTTTTTCTTTTTCAGTGTTCAGCTATAAATGTTTTGGGAAAAAAATGGCAGATTTTTTTGACCATAAATACAGAGTTTCGCGAGACATTTTCCTCATAGAACTGCAGCATATATCTATTAAACTGAAAATTAAAAAATTTTAAAAACATTCTGCTTTCAGTTACCCAGGCTGATAATGGTAGTATTGCAAAGTCTGTGCTATAACGTCAATATAGCTGAAGAACTGAAATGTTTTATAAATGAGTATTTTCTTTCCTGTAAGATGTACTTATGACCATTGCTTTTACTTATATAATGAATTGTATCAATTTGTACATCTTGTCGAGAGCTAGACTTTCTATACATTAGAAGAGAATGAGTACAAACTCTTGATCCCTTGACAATACTTAAGCTAATAATACGTGAGGAATAGTCTACAACAAAAATTATTATAGAGGTACAGCCAGGTAAATCATGGGTTGGTAACAGGAGATTTTTGGGGTTGCTTTTCCATACTTCTAATTTTTTTTTTCTTATTTCCTCTCTAGCTTCCAAGTACTGCACTACTTTCATTCCTGCTGATACCCACGCCACCCCTTGCTGAGCCCTAGTATGTGTGGCTTACTTCCAGGGACTGAAATTTCAGTTTAGATCATTCTTTTCAGTTTTCCAGCCAGAAGGCAGCAGTGGCGTGGTTTTTTTGGACCAGCTGAGAGCATGACGTTTCTTAGTCACAGTTATAACAATGGGCAGAGTGAAGGATTCCTGACTTAAAAACAAACAAACAAACCTGACTTTTGGTTGTATTTGAATGTATTTAGAATGAAAATAGAAGGTATGTAAGGAGACCCTCAACCTTAAGTAGCGGACTGAGGTTGCAGCTCAAGTTGGAGGTATACAACAGTTAAAAATACATGTGTTTGAACATGTATCTATTGGAGACCTGCTGCTCCTCTGTTCAGCCAGTGATAGAGGAAACAGACTTTCCTGGTGGGTCAGCACTTTTCTGTTGTGGCTGTCCCCAGGCAACACCATCTGGAGGGCAGCAAGCCTGTCACCACACCTCAGCAAATCTACCTGTCCCAGAGGTATTTTGATCAGCAGTATTCCGCAACCCGTTCCTTACCAAATCTCTTAACTTCAGCCTCCTTGCAGTATCTGTTTTCTGTTACATCAGATAGGTAGTATCTGACAGCAGCTAGAGAACAGCCTTCAGAGATCCCAGATCGGACAGAGGATGCAGTACATTGAGAACCAGTCTCTTTCAAAGGCTAGAGGGAAGAGAAGGAGCTATAGAAAATATCCAGATAAAGCAATAGAACAAGGGAGATTTTGATTGAAAAGAAAAATACAGCAAATCATAAAACCGTGCCAAAAAATCTTCCCCTGTGAAATTAATTGTAACCCTTATATCTTCCAGTTAAAAAGTGCTAACTGTTTTATTTCTATGCCAGTCAGTGGTTGATAGTCAGTTGTGTGGCTACATTTTGATATGCATGTTTCTCCACATACTTGCTAATTTATATGGAAAAAAAGAAACCATCTTCTGTCTTAGCTTCAGTACAGAAATGTGAGCATTAAAAGTGGTTTCAGTGATCCAAAGAACTTGTTACACCACACTTGTCATAAGTAGTCATGTTTATTGACTATAATTACAAAAATACATGTGCTGTGTAGAACAAACACTTTAAGAATCAATACTTCTTTTTTAGTCTTTCATCAATCCACCAACACACGTTAAATGTTATAGACCATTTCGTGTTAGTGTAAGGTCATGCAGTACATAATTGGAAAAGGTTCTTGAAATGACATAATAAAGACATAAAGGGCTGTTAAATAACTGGATTGTTTAAAAAAAGTTTCAACCAACTTGCTTTTGATTGCAGTTCTGATGGTTTTTGAGGAGCAGATGTGCTCTTATATTCAATTCATATTTTTTCAGAGACTCAGTAAAATAGCATACAGTATTTTTAGAAATCAGTTTTTTAAAATTAAGAAAGAATTTTAGAGAATCTAGTACAGCCCTAGCGACTGGAATGACTAATCTTATTCCTTGCACTCTTAATGGGAACAAAACAGCTATGTTTCTCAGCCACACTGGTGATTTATTTTTACATGAATATTTCAGATTAATAAGCTAGACAGTATGTACAGTATAGTAGCTACATTGTTGTGGACTACATTCATTTCTTTGAACTCTGGAAGTCTAAAAGTTTGTTGTCTGAACCTAGTGAGTCACCTTAGTCTTTTTGTGTAGTCAAGAGCAAAAATAGGCATCTCCAAAAGGGGTTCATCTACTTCATCACATATTTTTATAGACCTACCTTAGGATTAAATGGAGAGAGATTTTATAAAAGCAGTTTGAATCCTCAGGAAAAAAAAAAAAAAACCTTACTGATGATCTGTGTCAGGTGTTTGACACAAAGGCACTTTTAATGTTCATTGTGGGAGGCCTGTACAAAGCTAGTTTGGAGTAGTATAATGTACTGTCCCTCAGTCCACTGTATAGTAGCTTCCCTAACTGCAAGTTAAGAATTTAATTCACTGCCAAATTCCAGTTAAACTGACATTTAGGAGTAAGTTGAAGGACATTTAAAGTGAGCATCTTGTTAGTACCCTCTCCAGAATACTTGCAAAATAAAGACATACATAATTTTAGGAGGCACCAAAAACTTAAAAAATGGCAATCTCACTGTGATTATTTATAAAACTACGCTTATTTGTTCTAAAATTGAAAGAAAAAAAAAACTTTCTGTATTCATTCCACCCTCACCAGCTTGAAAATAATCAGGTGTTAATTTGGATGTGAGAAATGTTTCCAGTTCTGTTTCAGAAAGTATTATTAAAACTTGATGGAAGCTAATGGCAAGCACAGGCAGCAAGTATTAATAACCCTAGAGACCTAGCATAATCAAGTCATAATAGCTGCTTCCAAAGGGATGTTTTTGTCTTGTCTGCAGGGTTCAATTTTTTAGCATAGACAGGAGGAGAGAGGAGGCTTTATCATCAATAGAAAGAGAGATCAGCCTCCCAGGCATGACAGTTGTGTCTGCTCCTACCTCCAAGTGTTGCTCCTTCCCCTGCTTCTGGTGACGTGTGTCAGATGAATTGATGACAAGCAGTTGGTCTGCGATAACAAGGAAACAGTTTTTTTCAAAGATCTCCACTTGCTCTAATGCAGATGTGTGCTCAATGTGACCCTGGCGTGTAGTTGAGTGAAGATAATCATACAAGGGATGAGTTCACATCTCAGATAGCAATGCTTAGTAATCTCGGACAACAGCCTGAGAACACTAACTGGTAAAAAACAGTTTTTCAAGTGCAAGATCTTGTTTCATACATAAGTACAAAAAAAGTCAGATATTTGTAACTTCCTAAGTTACCCTGAGGGTCTGGACTACCTACTGAGAAATCTGTCACAGTGCCAGTGCAAGAGTAGGAGCAAGAAATTTCTTTATCAGGCTGTATCTGAGAGATTTCTTATCACTTTGTAAGGATGAATTTTCTTGATGCTTCCTGAGGCTAATTTTCATGTTTACATAAGGACTTGCTATCTTCTATAAAGAAGAGGGTTACCTGTTTTGAAGTCTGGATCGTAATGTGAATTATGGGTTACATCCTAAGACCACATATGGGAATATTATTGTAGAACGCAGATAAAAAAAAAAAACATCCTGGATTTAATTTAAATGGATTTTTTTAACGTATGTTTACATTACGAGTACACATAACTCACAGTATTGTGGAAGACAGACTTGGTGCTACTGTAAGAATATACACCATCCCTGATTCTCTGTGTGTGGATGACCTGTATTCCTCAGTTTCTTCCAGTTTCAGAGCCTCTGGAAATTGCTTTTAGTCTGAGGGAGAAGGGTAGGAAAATGCGAAGGACTGTATCTAAGACAAGATATGAGCTCCAGTTAGTGGCACGAACTTTTCATTGAGTACTTTGAATGGTTTGGTTGTTGAACTGTGGGGCTTATGAGAGAATACAGGCAAGGCTAATCTCACAATTTAAAAAAAAACCACAAACACAACCCTCAGGAAAATTCTGGGTTGTAAAACAGACTGTTATGAGGGGGTGATGTTGAAGAGAACCTTGTCCAGTGCCATGCCTGTGTGCACAGTGCGTGAGAAACTGCGTTATGTGTTAGGTAAAGAGTTTGTCCGTGCAGCTGACAACAATCAGCAGTAACTTTTCACAAGTGAGGGCCAGTCTTAAGTTGTCTCAAGAGCTCCTTCTGTGCTAAGACTAGAGTGGGTTTATGTCGAAGAGAGTGTAGACTGGCCTGAGGAATTCAAAGCTGAGTTAGGATAAGTTGCAGAAATTGTAAGGTGACACATTTTTTCTGATCGACTGTTGTAATGCCACTTTCAAAACCATGGTCCTGAGCTTGAATTTCTGAATAGAGTCATTTGATTTGTCTAGTTTCAAAGTAGAACGCAGATATTTTTTTTTCCATGCTTTTTTTTTCTTCCATGCTTTTTTTTTTTTTTTAATGAAATTGTTCTTTCAGAATGCCCATTTCCTGAGGTAGAAGGGGCAAGCAGCTGCACTCACATGGTATGTTAACCTCTTTCTAAGAATAATTCCCTTGAGAGAGGTGAGGAAGTCCCTTAAAACAGACAGGAAGAGGTGATAGGAATGTGGCAGAGTGGTACTTTAGGTAGATTAATCCTGAGATAACAGTGTTCACTACTCACCTGTTGGCTATGACAATCTGCTGCGGTGCCTGGCAGGTTGGGATCTGGATTCATGCCTCCTCAGCCCTTTCTCTATTGAGGCAAGGAGACAGTCCATGCCAAAAATCAATCTGATATGGATATATTGGTATTGTATCTTGTATTGTATCTCTCATGTGTGTGGCATCTTCAGGTGTATCAATGAAGCCTGAATAAACTCAGTATGTAAAGAAAAGCTGTAAAACCAGTATGACATTCTCCTTTTAACAGCAGCCTGAAAAGCTAAAAATGGAAGCTCCTTGCTGGGGGCAAAGAGGTATTACACAAGGAGAGGGGAGGATGTTAATGTGAATGTAGGACACAGGCACTCAGATAAAGGGTTAGACAGCTAAGCATAAATGAAGGATAGTCAGAAAAAGTGTGCTCTAAGACTTCAACCCCTAGCCAAGTTTCTGTATTGTCCTTTACTTACGCATCTGAGCCAACATCTAGGAGTAGGTCTGCCAAGTGGAATTTCTTCATTCCCAGCTTTCATTTTTCACTTTGTGGCTTGAAATACACCTGAGGATATTACCTTACTCCTCAGATCTAGCTTAGAGTTAAGAAGATTTGTTTTGAAGAAGCACTGGATGTTCAATGCTGTTTTTAAGTAACAAAACTGACTTTTGTATCTTCAGCTCAGATGCAGAGCACTGAAAAAGTCATGCATTTCAACCCATTATGAAGCGCTGAACAGTCTGATAGCTGAACCATAATTGTTTGTTCTAGGAAAGGTAAAATCTATCCATGTCAATGATCAAATTCAAAAGAGAGATGGCCACACTCTGTGGCAATGCATTTTTTTTTTTGAAGCTGTTTAGGATGCTAATAAGCAGGATGGTGTAGGGGGAAAGCAAAGTGGTTTTGAATAAGATTTTGCTCATTCAGGAGGTTATGCCACTTTGCCCAGCAGCCTTCCATACCTGCTTTTTTTTTTTTTTTTTTTTTCTGTATTCCTCTAACAAACCACAGAAATGAAGTAACTCTCATCAGCATTAGTTGTTGATGCTTTTGCAACTTACTAGCTGGCAAGTGCTTCATTATCAGCTCTGTAGCACTGGGAGTCAGCAGGATGCTAGTTGTTACTGCATAGGGGAAAGGAGGAGCTGCTATGTTAAACTGAAATCTCATAGAGTCCTATTAACAAGGATGTTGCTCTGCTGTGTACAGGTGAAAGTGTCTCTGAACAATGGTATCCAGTGCTTTTTTCTGTTCAGTGCCATCATAGATGTGTTAGAAGCATGCTAGATTGTGCTAAATGTCATAACAGCATTTATTATTAGCAAAAGTAGTTGAGCTCTATATGATGAATATATTTTTACACGTGCTGGCTGCTCTTTGCTGTATTTTGCCTTCTTTCAAATTGGCATTATTATTATTATTATTATTATTAATATTTTAATTAGATCAAATAATTGTTTCCCACAGCATTCTCCTGAAGAAACTGGCTGCTCATGGCTTGGACTGGTGTATGCTTCGTTGGGTTAGAAACTGGCTGGGTGGCCGGGCCCAAAGAGTCATGGTGAATGGAGTTAAATCCAGTTGGAGGCTGGTCACTAGTGGTGTCCCCCAGGGCTAAGTATTAGGGCCAGTTCTTT
Organism: Anseranas semipalmata; assembly: GCA_013399115.1. Classification (NCBI taxonomy): domain Eukaryota; kingdom Metazoa; phylum Chordata; class Aves; order Anseriformes; family Anseranatidae; genus Anseranas; species Anseranas semipalmata. The sequence continues at coordinate 68,164 of VXAA01001725.1, read as the reverse complement.
TCAATGTCTTTATCAACGATCTGGATAAGAGGATCGGGTGTACCCTGAGTAAGTTTGCAGATGACACCAAGTTAGGTGCGTGTGTTGATCTGCTCAAGGGTAGGAAGGCTCTGCAGGAAGATCTGGATAGGCTGGACCAATGGGCCAAGGCCAACTGTATGAAGTTCAACAAGGCCAAGTGCCGGGTCCCGCAGTTGGGGCACAACAACCCCAAGCAACGCTACAGGAGGCTGTAGCGAGGTGGGGATTGGTCACTTCTCCCCACCGCCAGATGATAGGACGAGAGGAAATGGGCTTAAGTTGCACCAGGGGAGGTTTAGGTTAGATATTAGGAAAAATTTCTTCACTGAAAGGGTTGTGAGGCATTGGAACAGGCTGTCCAGGCAAGTGGTTGAGTCACCATCCCTGGAGGTCTTCAAAAAATGTGTAGATGTAGAACTTAGTTATATGCTTTAATGGTGGACTGGGTAGTGTTAGGTTATAGTTTGGACTGGATGATCTTAGAGGTCTTTTCCAACCTAAATGATTCTGTTATTCTATGATTCTATGAAATATTCTTATGCCCTAAAGTACCCTCATTAGAGAAGTTATTCACTAATTTGGTTGTAGATGTCTGAGCTGCTGCCTCAATAGATATCATTCATATGCTTGTATCTGTATTGGCATTGCACAGTGTGTGATGTGGCCACTCTTACCCAACAGACTCTCTCTTGAAAGTTACAGAGAATCATGACATGTGTCATTGTCCCATCAGACAGAGAATTCCTTTCAGGTATTTAGCAAGGAGACCGTACCAAGCCATTTCCACTGGGACATTTAATGACTTGTAACTGTTTCTGGTGGTGCCCCATGGTGGAATATCTGAAAAGTATTCCTTAAGCAGAGCATACCAAGAACCCCATGCGTGACCTGAGCCTGCATACTCACAGCAACATTTGCCATTGGCAACAAATAGTGCCTTGTACTTACAGTTTTAATCTCCGTGGCTTCAACCAAAAGCATCCTTGCCTTTCTGTAATTTCTGCTGCAATGTGCACAAAATAAGGAAATAAGATTGCTGAGATACTGAACATGATACTCAATCTCCCTTTTGCTTAGATGTCTGGAGTTGTCTCTCTGAACCTATTGCAGGAAATGACAAAATCACTTTGAAGCACCCATTTATTCCTTCCCAGAAGACTTCGGGTGACATTCAGAACATGCAAATCAGTTTGATTTTTATGCAAAACATGGTAGGGCAAAAAAAAAAAAAAAAAAGTTATTTAAAAATTTGCTCAGGGGCAAAAACAAAGTCTCTTGGTGGGATAAGGAGGATGCTGCAGAAGTGGCCTGCTGTTTGAGGCCTGGACATCTTCTTCAGAGGCTGTCAGGCAGATGGTGAGAAGCAGAAGGGAAGGACAGACAGTGCTTTCTAATCTGGCAGTTCTTACACCCTAATTTACTCAGCTGTGATGTTTCATTTGCCTATAAGAAGCCATTCAGGCAAGTGCCCTAGTTCCTCTATCTTCAGTCGCACCTCTTCTCTCTGAGGCAAGTGTCACAATCACCCCAAATCACCCCTAATTATACCTTTAGCATTGGCTTTGTGAGCACATGGCCAGTCTTCTACATTTATGGACAGGGCAAAGGAGTACCAACCAGAGAGATCCTCCACTGTGCTGAAAAAGCTGGTGATTTAATTCCATCTGATAGGAAAACTTAGCAAATGGTTATTGTGGTAGCCTTGAGGCTAGGGCTCTGGCACCCAACACCTTACCTGCATCTGCTCTCTCAGTAGCTTTTCCCTTTTTCCTGCAGGAACTCCTGCCATCATTGGCCATCCCATCTACCTGGCACTGTTTTAAAATGCATTTACCAGGGTTTGCTGCCTGTGAGCAGTACCTTGTCAAATCAAAATGTCTTTCTTGGCCTCCCCTAATGGGTCTGAACTTGAGTTGAATAACTTTTGGCAAAAATGATTGAGTGCTTAGTCGTTTTAGGTGTTATAGTTCATCTTTAAAAGGCTGCTATGCCAGTGCATCCCTCTGTGACATCTAGGACTCTTGAGAAAGATGTGAGGCTTGAAAGGAGAGCATCTGAATGGTGCTGTACAGCTTGTATAGGCTGTAAAAGCCATGTTGCAAGTGCAGCCTGTCCAGCAGTTGCTTTTCCTTCCCATGCTGTCCCTACCCTTTGGGAGGGCTGGCTAGCAGAGGGAGTACAGGAGCTGGCCATGATTCCTCTTCCCCTGCTTTTGGATTGGTAGTGAAAGCCTCTTACCCATGGAGTGACCATCTGCGACTCTTTGGAGTGCCTGAGTGTTGGCAGGGGTTTATCTCCCCATCTTGTCTGTGATGCCAAGGTTGGCCCAGAGTAGGCTTTCTGTATGCTTGCAGCAGGGTGGGCTGTCCATTTTGCTTCAGGGCCAAGTGCAGAGTCTCTGGTGTGTGTGCATATATGTGTGTGCGCAGGATTTTGAGGGGAGGGAGGAAGGTGGTGCTTATGCTTGTTTTCCTGGAAGTGTGAAACTTTTCACAGGGTATTGTGTGCCCTGTAAATGCATGGGTCAGTATAGAAGTCCCTCACTAGTGCCCCTGACCCTATATACATCTAAGCAAGTAAGCTTCTCCAAGGTGATAACAAGGCCAGTAGGCAGTTCTGCCAGGCAACTTCCCCTGAGGTAGCAACCCATCCTTGGCTGCAATTATAAATTCTGGAGTTGTGAATATGCTTGCAGGTAGTGAGTTAAAAGGCATTTAGTTGTCTACTGGTTGAATAGTTGAAGGTGTTCTTGCTGTTCTTAGTGGCAGATAAGGAGTATCTTCTGGTAGTGTCCTTTCTCCCTATGCCCAGCCACTGTCCAGTCTCTCTGCAGTGTGAAGAGAGTTAGGGGGACTCGGTGTGTGTTGTGACAGGTCTTCCAAAGCACCCAGTGCCTGCACTGTTCGCTGATTGCCACCAATGCCTTCCCTGTCTGTTCTCCTTGTTGTGCTCTGTGTGCAGTTCTGTATTTGGTAAATCCATCCCTCTGCACTGTAATGTGGCCTTTGTGGGCAGAGGGTTGGAGCAAAGAACTTACAATGTAGGGCAATAGCTGTATACTCTTAATTGGCCAGATACACAGCAGACTCAGGCCTTGCCAAACTGCCTTATGTCTTCTCCATACCACCTACAGTGACTACTGTTACTTCATCACTGATTTCTGCATTACAATTACATGCTTTCTCACCATAGCTAGGCAGCAGTAGAGTTTCAACTGAGTGGGCAACAGAGATCTGCTGGCATCTCAACAAACGAGTTGAGGTGCCTCTCCTTGCCTGGCAGCATACTGGAGTATGACTTTAAAAGATGAATGGGTTGGGTGTTGTAGGCTTTGTTTGATAAGCATCACCTAGAAGTCATCTATGGAATACTCCTACCTAGGGTCTTGAAGACAGGAGAAACTGAGAAAGTGTTGGGAAGACTGCAGAGTAAATAGAGACATCAGGGTGACATAGGAGGCTAAACAGAGGTAGCTGTGTAGCTGAGAAGCCTGTTAAATACAGTATTGCCATTGCTGGTAACGGAATACAGGCTTTGCATTGACTCTGGAAGGCTCCTGGACTAGGACACACCAAACTTACTTTGTCTGGACTCATTCTGGACTATCTGGAGTTTTACTGAAGCTTGTTTAGCTCAGACAACAACTGCTGAACATCCAGGTGACCATTATGTAAGTTGTTTAGCTTTAGCTTGCATTATGCACTAGTGTAGTGATGTAATAATGTTGATGCCCTTCTGCAAATGAGAGGTATCAATGGCAAACAGTTCTTCTGTGTATAGTGAACTATCTATGACCCTGGAATAATAATGTAGTGAATTGGAGTAGAGGTTAAGGATAATAGCAGAAGCCTTGAAAGTACAGGAACCGGAAGATACCAGAGGCTCTAGGGCTGTAAACAAATCAGCAGTGGTCAGTTATTGGCCATTAAAGCAATGCAAGTTCAGTAAAGCCATTTTTTAAGGGTAACAAAAAACAAATACCCAGCATATGTAAAACACAGCATGTATAGTACATTTGGAAAATCTTGAGTTATGGACCATGAAAGACAGAACGGGGGTAGTGGATGTTAACATAAAAAGGTACCCATCAAGCAGACTCTGAAGGGAGGAGAAAAGAAATCCCACCATCCGTCTCTTCTTACCTCCAGTAAAAGGGCTAGCATAACAGCACAGAAAGGTACAAAATAGTAGGAGTGTGTGTGTACCCGAGTGTGGCAATTTAACTATAATTTTGAGACTTTTTCAGTGGAATTTTCTTTTGTGTTCTTCCTTGCTTTTCCTATAATGGTTATATACAAACAAATAATAATCATTTGATTAGAATGTTAAGATTCTAATTAGACTAACAATAAATTATTGGTTTCACACAAAATATTTGTTTCTGTAGCCCACGTAAGCTGCATGTGGTGTAGTGTAACGGGGACAGTGTAGAATCACCTCCATGTCCACAAAGGTGATGGAAATGGACTTGAAGAGACACAATGACAGAAGCCACATATCAGAAAGAACATCAGTTAATTCTTGTAGATGAAATGCTATGATTGAGTAACAGTCACAAAAAATGAGAATGAATGCGTATTTTTTCAAAAAGAAAACACATACTCTTTCTGTGTGAAGTACTTTAACTGGTAATTCATCTTGCTTACACCTAAGAATAGATTCTGTAGTCACTTGCATCCCCTCTCATGATATATTCTGCATGAACCTGCAGAACAAGGCATTTTTGTGCAATGAACACTTGAACAGAGCATTTTGCATTTTCTCGCTTTGGTAGGTTTTGCAGCCATGTAAGTATAGCCATATAGCTATAGTTCCATATGCACTTCAAAAAAAAAAAAAAAAGTAATAGAAATTAAAAAAATTCCTTTTCAGTCATCCATTTGAGTGTGCTGTCCTTCATATCATTGCCCTTTCTGGTTAAGATACCATGAGATAGCAGAAATTCTTAACTTGATTATGTAAGTTTTTAGATATGTTAGTCGCGTGAGGAATGAAAAGAGATTTTGTTCTGCTGAGCACAGAACTGTATTGGTATTACTGAGGTCAGAGATGAGGAGGCAGAATGATTTGGGCAGTTGGAGTGTCAAGAACAGGCTGGATAAGGGGGACAGTAAGATGTCACAGGACTTTGCATGGCCATTGGAGTTTTGAGTAAGAAGAATAAGTATTTTAAAATACATTCTCAAACATCTTATCTGGGTTAGACCAGGTGACCTCCAGAAGTCCCTTTCAACCTAAACATTTTATGATTCTGTTAAGCATTATGGTAAGAAATGAAGCTCCAACTATTATTATATATTCTATCCTATTCAATGATCTATTCTATTAAAATATTATCTATACCTATTACCTATCTCCAGTTAGTCTTATCCTTTACTAGAAAGAGGTGGACAAATTGCCAGTTTTAGTGATGAGGATGCAGAAATGCTAAATGATATTTCTAATCTACGGTTGGAAAAAGACTAGCTTGATGTATTTAGATCATAATGATAAAAGACATCCTATTCCAAGAATAACTCCAGAAATATATGAAAGGACCTCTGCTAAAATTAAACATTTCAAAATCATCTAGCCAAGGTAATTTGCATACAGGAGTTTTAAAAGAGCAGATTGAATGTTTCTTCCAATAAATTTGGAAACTGTTATGAAATGCAAGGGATCTAGAAGAATAGAATGCCAATATTTAAAAAAAGGTTGAACAAGAGGACCTGGGATTTTTTCCCCTGATACTGATCAGGGGCGAAATGAGGTCCCAACTGATGCAAGATTTTAAAATACTTAATGAAATTACTGCCAATCAACACGTGTCAAATAGGCAAAAGGCTCTTTCAAACTAACAGGTTGAAACAATAAGTTTAGATATGATAGAAACCAGTGTTAATGTACTTTTGTAAAAGATTTAATTTTACACAAGCTTCATTAATCACAGAATC
>VXAA01001725.1:0-58882 GCA_013399115.1 Anseranas semipalmata | reverse complement strand
CAAACTTGCTGAGGGTGCGCTCTATTCCATCATCCAAGTCACTGATGAATAAGTTGAACAGGACTGGACCCACTATGGACCCTTGGGGGACACTGCTAGCTACAGGCCTCCAACTAGACTCTGTGCCGCTGATAATGACCCTCTGAGCTCTGCCATCAAGCCAGTTCTCAATCCACCTCACTGTCAACTCATCCATCCCACACTGCCTGAGCTTGCCTGTGAGGATATTACGGGGGACAGTGTCAAAAGCCTTGCTGAACTCAAGGTAGACAACACCCACTGCTCTCCCCTCATCCACCCAGCTAGTTATTCCATCATAGAAGGCTATCAGGTTGGTCAAGTATGATTTCCCCTTGGTGAACCCATTCTGACTACTCCTGAACACCTTCTTCTCCTCCATGAGCTTGGAGATGACCTCCAGGATGAGTGATTCCATCACCTTTCCAGGGATGCAGGTGAGTCTGACTGGCCTGTAGTTTCCTGGGTCTTCCTCCTTGCCCTATTTCAAGGCTAGGGTGACAACCTCTGTTCTTCATTTTGTTTTGAACATAAAATTCATTTCAAATAGCTATAAAAGTTGTCTAACAATGTTACTCATGTTATTTTCTTTGTCTGACTATAAGTGTTCATTGCCACTCATGACTTTCTAAAAATAAAGAAAATAAAAAGCCTTAAAATTTACATAGACATACTTGAAGTCCTTCCCTTCAGCATTCTTGAATTCAAGTGTGTGGCTTATATTTAAGCAATGCAAGTAGATCCTGCCAGATTTGGAATAAGTTTTTGTCAGTTAGCCTCAGTTTGGAAAAGTTCTTATTACATTACCAATGGAGGAAAAAAATAACATTTTCTATATCTCCAACTCTACCCAAACTCTAAAAAGAATTAACATTAAGTATGTGTGATCTCTTGTTTGAAACCTGCTATGCTTTTGGCAAGGCAAATATATTAATATCTGCAACTAGCTTTACTGTAAAAATTGACAACTAGGGAAGCGAAAGAATATTCATTATTCAGCAAAAATAAAATTAAATTCAAATTTATAATGAGTTTCATCAAGTTTCTTCTAATTTAAGACATAGAAAGATACCTGTTAATGCGCTTCTTTTTTCCTTTTCTTTTCTTTTCTTTTCTTTTCTTTTCTTTTCTTTTCTTTTCTTTTCTTTTCTTTTCCTTTCTTTTCCTTTCTTTTCTTTTCTTTTCTTTTCTTTTCTTTTCTTTTCTTTTCTTTTCTTTTCTTTTCCTTTCTTTTCCTTTCCTTTCTTTTCCTTTCCTTTCTTTTCCTTTCTTTTCCTTTCCTTTCTTTTCCTTTCTTTTCCTTTCTTTTCTTTTCTTTTCTTTTCTTTTGATAGTTACATTTCTTCTATTTTGGTCCTGGAATGTAGACCAAACAGCTGAAACAACTCTTAGAACAGAAAAATATATTTTAAAATCACCTCTATATGAATCTTTTTTAATGCTAATAAACTTTTTATTTCATAAAAAGTATGTGTACTCTGCAAAGTGTTTTCCTAGCAATCTTGTAATCATGTGATAAGACAGATTTGAAAAGCCCTCTTTTCCATGAAATTGTGTTGGTTTCTTTTTAGTCTTAATTACACTAATGATCAACCTTCTTTAATTTGAGGACTGAGGATACAATAAATCAAATTATCATTATTATTCTTGCTGCGTGATTGACTCTGATTTTTGTCCGCTCCTCTGGTGACCTTTTCTGTGCTTTTTGCTATCTTTCTTCTCCTTTTTGTCTATTTTAACTTGTGTTTATTTCGCATATTCGAGGCTGGAATCTGTTGGCATTTGTAGTTCTTTTTATTTTTTATTATTTTCTTCTTCTTCTTCTTCTTTTTTTTTTTTTTTTAATCTAATCCTTTCCAGAATGACTTTTAGCAACATCTGGCACTACTATGACACTCAAGAAACTATTCTGTATTTACATTTTCTTTGTATGGGAGATGTATGTTGATTTTTCTCTAGTCATCAGATTACTATCCAGTTTTATGTATATCTGTGCATACTAATGAGGGAAGCAATAGCAAATGAACTCAGCATATAATATGCATGGAAGTTATTAGATTTCTTTGTATTTGCCCAGTCTCTTGATTCTTTTACTATTTCTAGCAAAGTAAACTTGCGTCTACCATCTCACACTGCAAATACCTTCTCTATTTCCTTGGGACCAATTTTATTTTTTGTACATCTGGGGTTGTGTTAATGTGGTGCAACACAAACTTTTCTATATTCATTTTATGTGTTTAGCACAAGTCACCATCACTTTTATGGTATTTGGGGTCAGTTCCTATGAATGTCACATATGCAAAGCTATGCTTTCTTTTACTATCAGTCTGAATGCCAAACACTCTAGTTACATCTGGAGAGGTTGCAAGCACTCCATACTAATGTGTTCTGCAAAAGGATAACACATCTCTCTTGCACCATGCTGGATCTTTCAATGGAGAGCGTACACTGCCATTGTGATATGGAAAATCCCTGCATGCTATTTTATCAGAATAGCAGCTTCAAGTATCCAAATACCCAACAGGTTGAAAAATGCAAGGTGTAAGGGCAAAAACTCTATAAAGATAAAAACAACTAACACTTTTTACCCTGTTTTTATCTTGATGCCAAACTACCCCAAGTGTAAAATTCTAACAAAATAGTGAATAACATATTCTACTCATTCTTGCTACATACTTGGCTTTTTTTCTGTTAGGTTAAAGATAGTCTTTCCTATCTGAAAACTATATTAAATACATACATTCTGTATGAAATTGAAATGAGTTTTTTATGAAATAATGTTCACTTAAGCATCTGTTTTTGTGTAATTAGGGTCATTAAGCATTCCAAATTAGTACACTACTCTAGTGAAACTCTACTAACAAATCTGTATTGTAAGTAATCCCGTTGTTTAAGTTTTCATTGTGGAAAAAACAAACGTCTTAAATAAAGTGCATCCTTTTCTGTAGGAGGAAAAGAAGTGGCATCTGATTTATTTCCTTAGCTGAAAAGAATGTAGTTTGGAAATTAAGTGTATTACATTATCAAGTTATTTTAGCTTTGAATCTGCTTTACACAAGAAACAAAGAAGGCAGGAGGACAGATAAAGATTTAGCAACAAACAATTGTCAAAAGCTGTCTACTCATGTTGAAAATAACTGCTTTGTTTTTAAGTTTATGATCAATACTATGCCATATATCATGTAGTAGAGAAATATTTTCCCACAATAAGCCTCTCTTCCACTGACGTTATCTCTTAATTATATCAAAACAAGCAGGAAGGTGGACTAACAGGCACATTTGAAATGATTGAGTTCTTTTTCTTGAAAGTTTTATTCTAGATAAATGAGAGCTATTAGTTTGTTTCAGGAATAATTATGTGTCAAAGACAGAATTTGTAGCAGCCTGTCCCTAATCCTATGTCTCTGAATCAATAAAAATATGGCAGTAGAACCTGTGTAATGAACTGTTATAGTAAGGGGCACAGTCATAGGAAGAAGGAATTGAATCTGAGATTTCTGGCACTATACCTTGAACTGACCATATCTGTGTGGGCATATGATTAAGCTCTTGATTTCCGTGTTTCACCATGGCATGCCAGAAAATACTCTAGATCGGTGTCTTTGCACATGGTAGTAGTTTTGGTAGTGCTTAGACCCCCTTTTTAACCTCCTGACATGTCCAAAATAACTTGGAAGCATGCCAGTCACTACTGTCATTACAGCAAAGCCTAAGCAAATCTATTGGAGCTGTTCACACCTCTGATACATCTTTCAGTATTTACATAATTTTGTTCTAATATGGAGGCTTTTATATTGATTTTTAATGATCAGTTTTTTGTTTTTTTTTTTTCCTATGTCCAGGAGTCAGAAAAATCCCTGCCTACAATCCCTGAATGTGAGGAATGCTTGCTGGGCCAATATTTTGCTATCCATGGGCCAGCTTCCAAAAGAGTTCCAAGTAAATTGGCCGGCATCTGAAGTTTAGCTGAATGCTGATTTAGTGATTCTGAAAGATGAGCCACTCTTAGCCATTCACCCCCTTCTCTTGAAGGCCTGTTAAGAGAAGCTTTTTTAGGTGAGCAGAAGCCTAGATCAATGCACTGATGTTGTCATTTATGTACTAACATATGCTTTAGCCATGTTTCTACCATTTCTCACTGGAGAAGAGTTACAGTTCTCTAGACAGTGGCAAACTCAACTGAAAGTTAGTAAAGCAACTCTGGCATTCTTACTGTAGGAGTGTCCAAAGCTGTCACTAATTTGGTGCACCTTGTCTGGATAAAGCGTCTTCCTATTATATAACAGCTGAATTCCAGATATTGCATTATCCAGTTGAGCCAAAGGGTTGGTAGCATCTATTTGCCAGTTAATCGACTACTGAGGAGTTTTACAGACTATGCAAACAGGAGATGACATTTTCCCTTGAGCTCCAGCTGGCTGTCTCCCTGCCTGCAAGCTGAATCTTTGCTGTTCCCTTCGTTGCACTCCTTTGCATGAACATTCTAATTTGGATGTCTCGATACACCACTGAGCAATTGGATGTCGTCTTGAAAACTGAAGAAAAAACAAACAAACAAAAAGGCAAAAAAACAGGTAAATAAGAAGCATCTGCAGAGAACATTTCAGCACTGAGTTGCAGTAAGCCACCTCATGTACACAGTGCAGCTGCTGTCCCTGGTTGCTGTGACAGATAATCAAGACACTGATCTAAATTCTTCCCATGCATACTGGGCAATATTAACAGTTTATAATGCTCAGGCAGGCAGAGATAGAAAGAAACCATTCATGATAAAGCCATCTGTCCCTCTTTGCTAGTAGATTTTTCTCCCAGTAGGCCCAAGTGTTCAAATAAATGCCAAAAGTGAGTTTTGTTTAGTGGTCTCTGAGCTTCCCTGGAGTGGGAAGAAAAGAAGGATAGATTTCTTGTGAAAGAGGAGAACCTAATATGGAGAATGTCTTCCAGATTATCCAGTAGCTGAAGACAGCAGCAAAGGAAATGGCTTCAGCAGTCAAGCTACACCAGGCATGAACAACTGAAGTCAAAGTGTACAATGCTGTATAGGAAACAAACACTTTCTCACAGTGGAAAACACTGGGCTGGATTTAAAATCATTTTTGAGAACTTAATACATCTGTGGGAGGAAACTTGAGTGACTCTAGAAAGACTGTTACCAAAAAAATCAATGCAAGTCATTGCTTATTACAGGGTATTTCAAATCATGTAACTATTATGTCTCTCAAATTTCCATCTGTTGTTTGTTTAATGTGGCCTGTTGTGTTTGTGCTAAGAGATTAGCAGGTTAACTAAAATGTTAATGTGAGCTCTAGCAGAGTCCAGAGAAAAAGGGGGATGCTGAGTGTCTGAATGTTAGAAGCCTATTATCCAGAATTTGCAAAAGCTGAAGGAAGCATCCATTGCCTGCAGCTTGCAAAATGCTCTGAGTAGGCAAGGAATACACAGGCATCCATCATCCACAGAAATGGTGCTGGGCAGCTGCCAGTTCATCTGCCATTACCATCTACCTGCTAAACTCCCCTTTCCTGCCTATGCAGAGAAAACATATTGTTCTGCTGACATATAGTAGTAATAGGCCTACGCATCCTTCCAAGATTTTGATTTTATTTTGTCCTTTTGTAACTGTTTTTGTTTTGTTTTGTTTTGTTTTGTTTTCTTTTTAATCTGAGAACAAAGAGAAGCCCCAAAATGAACCAGCCCCAAAATACCATTTGTAGTTGGCAACTGCAGTGAGCTCTGTGGGGAAGTGGAGAATGGACCTGGACTATTGTTGGAACAACAGAACAGAATAATGTGCTACACCCTTAGCAAACATAATTCATGCATATGCTGTCTTCTTTTTGAGTAGATCCTGTGAGGTAAGTTTTGTCCTGATTTCTAACCCCCGCAAAATTAGCTTTTTTATGTCTATGTGGTTGATTCAGGGAGCAGTGACCACTGATAACTCAGCTGTGATTTGTCAAAGCTTGTAAGTACGTTAATGCTGTAAACAGAACGTGAGCTAATTTATGTAAATTTTCAGAAAAAAATAAAAACCAATTAGGTACTTAAGGGAATGCATTTTATGAGAAGGTAGAATCACAGTGCTGCTTTGATTTAGGTCCTTGGCTTCACCAAAATTGCCTTTGATTTTCAGGAATGTGGCCATATAAAATTCTATTTTACCTTTCTTTAGCTGATGATCTACTTTACGTGCTGCAAAATTTCAAAAAGAAGAATGCAGTACCCCCTTGTATGGTGCGCTTTTAAACAAAACAGCAGCTGCTTCTTTTTCCTTGGTTATTTCCCTTCTTTCCTGGCAAACCACCTGGAATGAAGTGTCAGACAGTATGGACCAATACCTTATTTAGAAAGCATTTTCCGGGGACATAGATGCAGTATGAGAAACTTTTCGGAGTGCAAGCTGTGCATTACATTTGTAAGTGTAAATATTGTATCTTTAGATCCAAAGGGAAACAGTGGAGGTTGCTTCTTTTATTTGCTGTCTATGAACTTGACAGTTATCTCCTACCATCTTTTCTTTTGTGTATCCACCCAGATTAAGTCCTTCTTTTGTCACAGGTCATATTTTGTAGTTCCCTGAACTTTGTTTTCCATAGCATAGTATTTCAACTGAGGCCCTGCAAAGGCTGGAAAGGGTGGAAGTTGTATGTCACACATCTTGCAGGCTGTACTTATGTTTGCATGACCTTGGGTGGGGTTTGCTTTTTCCAGACCAGATGCTATTTGGTTATCTTCAGCATGTCCTATACTCTAATCCAGAAGAGACACCTCTCTAATTATGTTGATAATCTCAATCATGCAAAATTACCTTTGTTGTACTCATGATATTTGTGATTGGTAGAGAATCCTTTAGATCCCATGTTCATTTGGGCAGGGGATGGACTGCATCTTCTATATTAGTCACTGCACAAAGAGGTTCCATACTCACAAAGCAGGATGAGGAAATGTTTTAGCAAGCCTCCTGTTTGGTGACCATCATCTACTAAATACTGCTCTACTTCTCCATTTCCTCACCAGATACATGCTTTCCTGCAAGTTTAAAGCAGAAACTTAAGTGAGGTCATTCGCTATAGGGGAATCTTTCTCACAGTTTTGTGCAAATCTTCCGTGCATGCTGACTGCTGCTATAGCCATGCTGGGCATTGCCTACTGCAGTGACGTTTACAGCCTCTAGATTTGGCTTCATTCCTATTTTCAGTGCTGTCATGTTCACAGAAGTCATGAAAATGAAAACCTCTTGTGGTCATAAGGGCAGGGTTGTCTCTACGTTCAGTTCCGCTTGCATGCCAAGAATGTCGTCAGGTTCCTTGTATGTGGATGTCCCTAATTTAGATTACTGGATGAGAATGCCTTCCTGAGAAGTGCGACAGTGATTCATTCAATAGTGAGGTGATTTTTTTTTCCCATAAAAATTAATGAAAGATGGAAGATACATATGCAAAGATTTGAGAAATACATGCAATTTAGATGTGTAGAGACAGATTGTAATGTAATATCATTGTCATTCATATCCTAGTAACACTGCCCCACAGCCCCCCAAGCATAATTTCAGAAGTGCACATACAGGAAAAAGACAAAATATATACTGCTGCAGATACATAGTGGTCTGTGCATTTGTGTGTTGGGATGTTACTGAGATATTTAAAGTACTGTACTTCAGACTACTATATATGTGTTCTTATCTTTATATGGTGGAAGGGCAAAGGTCAGAAAAACAAGGTAATGACAGTGGTTAGCATGTTAGGGTATGAAATAATCTGTGGAGGATCTCTTAAATGAGAGATAAAGAGATGGATAACAAGATATTACTGAAATGTCTTGTTAAAACCTTCTCCTGGCACACCATCCTGCTTATGCTGATGCCTGGTGGTTTAATTGATTCTGAAATGGTGTCAGAAGGGCATTGGCTTCTCTTAGCTGCACCAAAATGACTCTCAGCTCTGTACTCGTTAAAGAAGAAAAATAATAATAGTAATTAAAAAGGACAAGTGTATTCTGTCCCTATGGAAATGTCTTTATTTCTCTGCTAATCAGTTTAATATATTAGCTAGTAAAAAGAAATTAAAGCTTTGATCTGCAATGTTATATGGTAGTGGTGGCATAAAATAGGAATGATTTGGAGAAAGTATTATGGACAGGTAGAGAGGGGAGGGATGACTAAGGCTGAGCAGTTGTAAGGATTTTCCTGTTTTCTTCCTGCAGGCTGCATGAGAGGAGACTTAGATCCAAGGCAGAGCTCTGGCCTGATCTGTGCAACATGACAGGTTGAGCACTCTAATTCACGTCCTCTGCCTTGCTGCAGTGCCCACACAAAAATCAGATCCAAGCACTAGATTTTATGTGTAGACCTGAAACAATTTGAAGCACTTTCCTGAGTCCAGTGTCATCCTAAATTGTTTGATATGTACAAAATAAGCTTTGGGGTCACTTTTATGTTTGCAAACATGCTTTTACACTATTGCTCTTTGTTCATTGCTCTGCAGCTCTGAACATTACACCTGAATTTACTATTTAGGCATGTTTTATGCATGTTAGATACTATCTCTTTGTTCTCTTTTTTTTATCCCTAAAACCAGTTTTGTCCATGTCCAGGTTTGCATTTCTTTAACTGACTATGGGTGAGTTGCTCACAGCTGTGGAGCCTCCAGTGCTAAGCCTGTACCCCATCTCTTACCAGCCCATGCCTATACTCCCCTGTGCCTCATCCTGTCTCCACTTCAGAAGGCTTCTGCAGTCATACCAGCCCTGTATTTCTCACGTTATGTCATTATGTTAGTCATAAATATCTCATTCTACATAGAATAAGAGTTTGTTACTGCTATGCGTCTGGAACTGTGGTTGTGCTGTACAAAGACCAACAAAAGCAAAACACATTACATGTAGACAACTGGTCTGCTAAAGAAATTGCTGTCAGAGCTCAACTAAGTAAAACAAAGCTCAGGTCAATAAAAGTTCATGGAGAGCAGGCTGGATAAGCCTCAGTCCCAAGGCTTTGCAAATGCAGTACAAAGCTCACAGAGTGTTACTAGCAATGGCGATACCATTGCCAGAGTTACTGCTCTGCAAGCGAGCTACGAGCTGTTTGGCAGCTTGTCTTAAAAATCATAAGGGAAAAATATGTTTGCGGAAAATGGCTTCTCCTGAAATCTGCCGACAAGTTCCTACAAGCTGCTTAGGAGGTCTGGTTCTTCTGTGGCTCTTTACTCTGGGGTGGCTTCCAAGTATTTTCACAGGCATAAGTGGTGCAGAGGATAGCAAGTGTGACATTGCAGGTGGCTGGTAAATTAAGGTTCAGGCATGACCATAGCTGAGATGCTCTCAGACAGTTTTACCACCTCACTTTGCAACCTAAGAGGTCCTCCTTCAATTCTGATTCAGGCTCAAAACCAGCCATATAGGCCAGATCAAGAGTACTGTTTAAGTTCTCCTACAGCAGCAAAAAATGCTTTTCATGGCAGGAGTGTTTTTGCTACTACACAATAGCAGCAATCAATTTATATCTAAAGGCTATTTGTGTTTTTCTCTGTTTCTGTTTATACTTCCTTTCTGTTTTCTCATAGGAATATTCTTTAGCTTTTGTAAGAAAGTCAAAAAACACACACTATTTCCATTCCTTAAATATAGTCTATCTAGATTTATAATACAATATTTTCCTCTCTTTCTTCCTTAAAAACTTGTAATTGTCTCAGGAGCTGGTTGAGAAGACAGAGTTGGTATGCCAAGCTTTCCAGAGCCTTTTCTGCCCTGTTCAGATAGTTGGCAGAGCAGCTTCTTTGTTCCTTTTATATCACTGGAATTCCCACACCCACTGAACAGCTAATTTTCTTCTTTTTCAGTACTTCGAGATCTTGATATTAAAGGATTCACTTGTCAGAAATTACTGCAATCTCAGATTTTTTTTTTTTAATTCTGTGCTGTCTTTATCAAAAATATGCTAGCCAAAACTGTACATTTGTCAGCAATTTTTCCCCTCTTATTCATAGAAGAGGAATATGAATCCACTGATAAATACTTTACCTAGAAGAGAATGGGGAACCTAGTGGTATTGAGGTGTAGAGTCTGGGTGCTTCAGAACAGCTTGCTGCTGAGAACTGGGGAGGTGGGAACCACCAAGAAACAACAGCATGGTTGTAGAACAACTTCAGCCAAGTGAGTTTTTTATTTTACCACTGTTGTGTTATTCAAGTATTTTGAAAACTGGAGCAAGTATACTTCCAAAATTCAGACCAGGAGACAAAGGTCAATCTAAAACCATATCTTACTTGAATGACTTGCAGTTTATAAAACAGTAAAATAGAAAATCCAACAATAAAACTACCAGATTTCCAAGACAAGTAATGATCTTTTAGTCTTTAAACACTAAATCCAGCAGTTAAGTCTCACTCAATATTATTGAAATAGTGTCAAAACTAAGCACAGTCAATGATGTGAATCTAAATATCCAAAGCATGCATCTTGTAGAAGATTAACCTACAGTGGTATTGGTGTACACACACTTACAACGCCTTTCTTCTTTGTGTCTCTCAAGCTGCTAGGTATTTTGTGTGATAGCCTGGATTTCTTTGTAGGAAATACACATCACTACATTGCTGTCATATTCTCTTCAGAATGTCTTACCCCTTGTTTCACAGACAATGCACAAAGCAATTCAAACAACAGTCATACTGAGGGCATTATGGACATTTCAGTTGATTCTTTGCCTTAAGGTATTGTAATAAACAATCTACGTAGCTTTTGGCTATTAGGTGCTACTCAGGAAGCTGAAGAAGCAAGTTTTAGGTCACATCACATATTCCTCAAAAATCTATTGCTTGAAAGTGAAAGTGCTATGTCACGCTTAGGCTGAAGGTGAGATAGAGTTATTTTGATTTGATATAGCCAAATGCTTTACTAGTCAGTTAAAGAGAAAATAGAGACTAAGACTATGACCAAGACTGTCCATGATGTTGACAGTTCTTGCTGTAGTAACCTGTGCCCAGAAAACTGATGTTTTTTGGTTTTGCAATTGCATATGGGAATAACTAACACTTATAACTTGGTTTGTATATGACTAGACATCTGGTTCATAAAGTAGAGTTTGCATTTAAAAGCAAGCAGTGAATTCTCCATCAACGTCTCTGTTATGCTGGTTTCTTGCAGTTTGTCATCACCAGAAATTATTTCAAGCAGTAATAGGTTTGGATGGCTCAAGTCAACATAAACCTGTCAGAATTCCCAGACACTCCTGTTTGCTCAAAAAGGAGAGGAAAGGTGAAAATAGGAATTGAGACTGAAAAGTCTGTTACATAGAGATGCATTATTTTCAGGTATTCCTGAAACTTTTAAAAGTAATTTTTGACTACCAGCTATGACATAGATTCACAGGGTAGTGAACTAGATAGATTCTAATTTACTCCTGTCCTTGGGCATTGATTTTGATCACTGTGGTTTGAGAGAAAAAGAATGAATTTGGAATGTTATCTTCTAATTTCAGATGTGGGGTAAGAACCCACTTTCTGTTTATATATGGATAAAGTTCTTTTCATGTTAATGACATACTCTGCAAAAAGATAGCCATGCAATACTGCAGGCAATGAATTCTAAAGCCTTGACAGTATGTATCTTCATACATTTCTCTCAACGGTCAGCTCGTTGTGAGAGAGAATTCTTTGAATAGGCACATATCTGTCCATATAGACCTATTCCACATATTGTGGAGTATATATTCATCTGCTAACATGACTAAATGATGTCATACAATGATCATCACCTTGCAATGGATCATCATCTTTCAACTTTCATCTCCATTAGGGACTGTAAAATGTACTATAAGGTAGTTCAATACTCTTTTTTGTCATGTGTTAAAAGACCACCCTCAGCTATGTATATGTGTATGTATTTATTTATTTATTTGTTTTTGTATAGTGGGCATATTGTTGGCTGCACGACATATTTTTCTGAACCTAACAGGAGAAATAAAGAATTGCATACTTTTTTTCTTTCCAGATATTTGAATTGACAGAGGCCAAGAAATTATGTCTATCTTTAACTTACTCCATTACAAGCTGAAGAACTTTGGTCAGAGATACTTAGAAACAATGAGTTTTGGTGCTGTAAAGAAGAAGGGTCTGTTCATTGCCTTAGGCAGAGTTTTTGGCATAAAAGATGAATTCTTATTTTGACTCTACTCTCTACCTTGTCCCTGGAACAGAGCACATATTGCATGAGTATCAATACATGTTTTAATTCAATTTTGTGTGCATACGGAAAGTTTATCAAAACCCTTGTTTAGAAATGTCAGTGGAAACAGAATAAGATAAAACATTCTCCAGGAGTTTATAATTCTTCTTAGTCTCACTTTCAAATTATTATATAAATGTCTGATAGAGATTTTGGCACTTCTGCTTTGAAGCTGTAATGTTCTGATACTATATGGGTAAACCCACATGTGGAAGCTGATGTGAACCAGCTGCTTGGCACTTTGTGGCCTGTAGGCACCAGTCAGCTTTAAAGTTACCAAAACCTTAGTGTTTCATAGGTCCAAATATGTGGTAGGTTGTAGCAGTAGCATTTGTTCTTTGCCAAAGCTTCTCTTAACTAAGGAGGAATGCTCAAAATTCTCTTGAATTTCAGCAATATCTTGATAGGGTTTTGTCCTGAAGCTCACATGGGCAATGTGCATTAGCTACCTGTCTTTGGCATATCTGGAATGGAGGTGGGCACCCCAGACATTTGATAATGTCACCACTCTCCTTCAGAGATTCCATAGCAATGTCTATCCTATGTAGGGTGAGCAGGCAAGTCTGTAGGGAAGCTGTGTTTTAGCCTCTAAGTGTATCGGGCTGGTAGAACATAAATGGGTTGATTGCAGCCTTTGGAAAGGCACACAGGTGCCTGATCATAGTCAGGTGCAGGCAATATAGGCAAGAAGAGCGAGGAAGGGAAGCAGCAAAGAGAAAAAACAGTGTGAAAGGCCCAAGTCAAGACAAATTGCAAAGTAGGCTGGGCAATTGTGCCCAAGCACAGCATCTAGATGCTCCACAATGGGACCTGAACGATCCTTAACTTCATTACACAGACCAGGCAGAAGCTTTTTTAGATGTTTTTGAGGAAATCTGCCTCCATATGTAACACCTGAGACCTGCTATATTACATTGTCTGTATGATATTCTCAGGAGTAGTCTTGATCCAGACGTGCTTTTGCTGTTTTCAAAGTTGTTTGGGAACTGCTAGTTTAGCACCTTCACAATGTTCAGCTAGTCTCTAGAGCCTGCACTAGATTACATTGATGACTTCATCACATTGTTCACAGAGAAACATCATCCACTGTCCCAGTGGAGCTTTTGAATTGTTGATCATTCAGTGTAGAGGTAAAATTTACCCTGCACCCCGCACCCAGGAATCTATGTTTAATTCACTGAATGCATACTACCCCTTAAACAAAATGGCAGAATGCAATGCTAATATGAATTTTGAGGTTCTGCCATTCCTGGTTTACTGTTCATCACACTCCCCCTTCAGCAGATTGGACTGCTTTTTTGCTTGTCTAAAACTCTGCAAGCATTGTGTAGGACCTGAAGTATGTTTCTTAGTTGGATTAAACCATCCTCTATTTTTTCTGCCTCACCTTTTCTTTCCCACCATTGTTAAGTATCTGAAATACAGATGCTGCATTTAGCATCCCTGGAACAGGTTAAAGTTGATCTGATTTTGTATGTTGTATGTCCTATCAAGATAGCACATGAATATGTAAGAAAATTTTGTCCCTCCTGACTTGGTGGTCCACATCTAACTAGCACATACATGTATGCTATCTATCTGTTGGCCCAGATTTATGCTATGTAACTGGTCTTGAACAAGGGATGTGGAAGCTAAATGGAGAAAATCTGAATCATGCTCTGAAAATGCCAGTCTTTCTCTATTGACTAGAGAGAGAGACTTAGGACCAACAGTTTCTAATTTAAGTGTTTTAGTTAAGTACCATTATTAGTTAGGAAGGATTCAAGCTCTGGAATCCACTGAAACAAAAATGTGTGGATGTATGTGGCCATGAGAGGAGAAAAGCAAACTGTATGTGTTTGCTTGAACATCAGGTGTTGTAATCTGACATTCCATAAATTTAACATAACCCTAGATAGAAAAAAACTTGGGGAAATTGCTGAAGTTACATTCTAAGGAACCATTCCTTATTGTGTTATTTTGCAGTCTATCTGTTCATTTTTGAGTCTGCAACATCGACAAACCCTGCAGGTTTTAAGCCCCTCAGTGTTACAGGACTAAGGAAAAAATTCTTTTCCATTATCAGTGAATATATATAATGGAGGATTTATGAAAACGAAAAGTTAAAATGAAATAAAAGTGTAGAAACTATCAATCCATTACTCAGATGATGGTGCAGAGAAAAGAAAATGTAGCATCACAATCAGCCAGTATACTCCCAATTTGATCAGAAATAAATTCATGACAGAGTGAAAGTAGGTAGAAGTAGCTGAATTCTCTCATTTCTACTTACATAAAGTCTACAGCTGCTGTTAAAGTAAGACTTCTACTGTGCCAAGGAGAGACTTTCAGCAAAGCAAAACTCATTTTGTGTATGACCTTTAAAAGTCATCAGTTTCAGATGACCTCACATAGAATGTAGTTCGCCTTTTCAGTTAGTAATGAACTGTCTGCTCTAATACTTTCAGGTAAAGCGGCAGTTAAAGTTATAAATGTGGAGAAAATAAGTTCCCAGGCTTATCTTATTGGCTTCATCTTTTAAACACCATCAGACCTGCACAACAAACTAACTTAATACAGCCCCAGAATAAAGTTATCAAGGTACCAGGAGCAGAATGTCTTGCATTTTTCATTTAAGTAAAATGTATGGCAAAACTAAACTTGTAAATATGTCAAAGCATGATAAATTCTTTTATACTTGGCAGTGACTAGAGAAAGGATTTTAAATTTTAAAAGTGCTGTGCTACAGCTGATTACTTCCTATCAATGTTATTTTAGAAAACAGTAAACTAATCCAGTATTTGCATGACCAGAGAGGCTTACTTGGTATAAAATAAAATATAGCATCATTTCAATTAAAAAAAAATTAGTTTTTAAACTCTTCTTGAAAATGCACAAGAAGGTATTTTGATGTGTATCACTTTGAAGAAAACCTTGCTAATGCTGTATGACTGGCTTTCAAGATAAAATGCTCTCACTAGTGTAGAGAAACCATTTCTGCAAATGCAGAATGTTAAAATGAAAAGTCAGTCAATAAAACTACTGTGAGAGGAAAAAAAAAAGATTTTTTAAAAATAGGAGGGTTGGGACCAGGTGCTTAAATTATTTACTGTGTTCATGAAGGTATAGAGAGATATATGTTCACATTTTTTCACATTGTAGCAGTTTGAGGGTAAACTGCAATTGGGTTGTTTCAGTACACTATAATTGTTTTGGGGAGCATTGACAACAGCCTATAGAATGACATACCGGATTGAAAACAAATGTTATAAACCCCTGTTAGCCTGATTGCCATAAAAATAAAAAATCTCTAGGCGGCTCTGGTTACCGTCTTACTAAAAAGAATTAAAAAAAACCCTACTGCATAATTTCTATAAAGAATTATTTAATTTGGTTCATGTTATTTTATGAAGATACTCATTTTAATCTCTTTTTTTTTTTTTTTTGGTTGAAGGAAGTAATTGAAATTATTACTTACTGATAACATGTTTAAATTTGTACATTAAATTTTCTGTTGAGTTAATTCAGGATTTCTCATATCTGTAAAACCAAAATGCTAAATCAGCTGATGAAGCTGTTTAACATTTGTGTGTGGCCAAAACTTATCTTTCAAGTCTAAGAGTTTTGCTAATTATTTCACAAAGATACAGTGATAAATCTTGGTGAAAGTGGAAGTTTTGATAAAAAATCAACTGTTCATATTAAATAATTGGAGACGAAAAATGGATGAGTAGTAGCTGATAATTGTTTAATAAATCAAATCTGATGATCCTTGAAAACTGACTTACTAATACTTAATATTGGCTGTCTCTAGTGTCAATGTTTAATGAAGTTGGGGTGCCTAGAACAACCGCTTCATTTCCTGTATAACCACAATTCATTTAATTATCAATGACAAGCCTGTACCTGAGGCAGGAGTCCTCTGTGAAAAAAAAAGCACAAAAGGAAGTGGATACAGAAAGTATTGGAAAGTTGAGTTGTACAGTTATTCTTAAGTGTTGTATTTCCTGAATATTTGTCCTTGCAACAGGAAGTATTTTATCTATTTTTTTTTTCTGTTGTTCCTTCTCACTTCCCCCAAATCTGATATCATAAGATTTTAAAAAGTAAAACAGTTCATGTAACGGAATCACAGAATCACAGAATGGCTGAGGTTGGAAGGGACCTCTGGAGGCCACCTGGTCCAACGCCCCTTCTCAAGCAGGGCCATGTAGAACAGGTTTTCCAGGACCATGTCCAGGCAGCTTCTGAATATCTCCAGGGAGAGAAACTCCACAAAATTTTTGGGCGACCTTTTCCATTGCAAGTTCACCCACACAGTGAAGAAGTGCTTCCTGATGTTCAAGTGAAACCTTCTGTGTTTCAGTTTGTGCCCCTGGCCTCTTGAACTACTCATGGCTTCTTAGCTCATGGTTCCTATAGCAGCAATTTTATCCCCCTAATGGAAGTTTTTACTCATCAAAAAACTCTTAACACCTAACAAATGTTTACAGAATATGCCCAAGTATGGATTGGCAGAGCTTTGGTACAAGGTAGTACATAAGGGACTACTTTGCACCTCTTTAGGCAAAGCTCTCTTACATGTTTGGCTGAGAACTGCATATGCAGCCTCTTGTTTTTTTTTTTTTTTTTTTTTTTTTTTTTTTTCTNTTTTTTTTTTTTTCTTTCCTGAAATGAGGAATATATTGTTTGCTCTATTCTAAGGGTAAAACATCTAAATCTGTAAAGAAATTTTATGAAAATTCAGCTGTTATGGTTCAGTGGAAAAAATGGGGACTTAAAATTCTTATCATTAAATTCAGTGAGCTTTCACAGGCATTGTGTGGATGATAGATAAAAGACACCTTATCTTAATTTATCTCCTGTCCAGATGTTGAGTTCCATGCAACGGTTTCCTGCAGCATTGCACAGCTGTGTTGCCTTGGGAAAACAAGATATGTAATTGTTTTGAGATTTTAGGAGTTTTCTAAGATGTTCTAATTTAAAAGGTATTTCTCTTATTCCAGAAGTATATTCTGGTTATGTTTCAAGTCTCTATGCAAGATTCATGCCATTATTAGAACTACTGTAAAACTGTCTAGGAAAAAAATAAAAAACCTTCAGTGATGACAGAATTCCATATTCTCTTCTAGACTTGTTGTTAAATACATTTTCCATTTACAAAAATGTAAATGGATAATACAAAAAAAAAAAAAAAAAAGGATTAAATTCAGTATATTACCTTGATCAATTAGTTTGATTTAAAGTGTATGGAAGCACGGTTGTGTTTATAGTAGAGTACAGCCACCATATATGCAAAAAGAATATAAAAAAATACAGTACAGTTACATTATACGGCTCTGCTTGAAGAGATTGCTGTAATGTCAGAGCGATTCTAGAAAATACAACCAGAAGAAACCTTTTAGATTGTAAATCCAATCCCCTATTATAGTAGGTAAATACAGATTATAATCCTGATCATAAATTTCTCCTTTTGGACTCTGAATTGTATTTGCACTTAGACTTGACTGTCTTGACTGTAGAGACCTATCCTGTCTCCCACCTCCAAAACTGTTTAATTTTTTTTCTTATTTCCATCCTAAAATTATACACTGTTAATTCATACTCATTTATTCTAGTGCCTTGTTCTTTATTTTAAATAGCTATTCTCCCTTCATGATATATATTCCTGGATGTATTTATAGGTCTTCTGGAATTAGCACTTTTAAAATAGGTATCACTAATTGCCTTCTTATTTCATGCAAATCTTACGGGCTGGAGGCCCCTCGCTAGCCTGGACTACTATGTGAGATTTCCGTCTTCATGTGCACAGTGCTCTGTTTTTCTGGTCCCGTACCCTGTAGAAGCAGATGCTCAAGGGGATAAAGGCAGAGAGAAGGAAGGTAGGAATATTCTGAGCTGCCTGTGATGGCAAGGTTTAGGCAGCTATGTAGCTTTTACACCCATAATCCTACATCTTTATGTTCAGCCCTTCAGGAAAGCATGTACTTTTCTTTGCCTTTATTTTTCATCAGTATTTGAGGAAGTACTTTGCTTATCCAAGTGCTGAGCTAATCTAACTCTGAACACCTGCATTAAAACTAATACATTTCTTAAAGGGAAGGAAGAACATCATCTTTGTCTGCTAAAATTACAGTTTCCAAAAGACATTAGATAAACAGAATCAGACAATGCACATCGTATTGAATTTCTATCTGTTTATTAGAATTCCTGTGTTGGCTAAATTTCATTGATTTACAAAGCACCTATTCTTAATTCTTTTCAATGGCCACAATATACTTTTCCCACCCGTCCCCCCCCCCCCACCAAAAAAAGGAGGGGGCAGTTGTATTAACAGGTCTAAACATTAAATGTTCTCACAGTTGATATTTCACGAGTGTTATAACTGAATAACAGCAATCCAGCGAGATTCTCTTTTGCTAGCAAAAAAAAACAGAAATACATATATCAGACTTATGGGGAGCAGAAAGGGTGAAAAAGCTCTGAGCAAGACTCCCTCTGCCACCTTGCTAACCATTTCTCCAATGCAGATTATAGGTCCATCACTGCAGCTGACAAGGATTTAGATGGGGTTCGGAGTGTGAATTTCCCCTCTCCACGTCTCCCCCATGAAGCAAATAGGTCAAAAAGAGCAACTGCTTTCTGTTGTCTGGATTCGTCAGCTGCATAAGAAAAGCTCATCTGTCTCAGTTTGGGAATGAAGCTCAAAACACTCTGAGAGCATCATTGCTGATAAGCAGGAAAACTCAAGAGGGTGTTGGAAATCAGCTTTTGCTGGGGCTCTAGGTTCAGTTCACCTTCCTAGTTCACCAGGAGGATGTGTGAATAATTTCATCCCTCTAAAATGTTTAGAAGGAAACCACAGAAACACCAACTTGCAAAGTTAGTTAGCCCAAGAGCATATAGGAACAACTTAGGTAATGATGCCTGGTATCAAAAGAGAGGAGCTTAAATTAACAAGAATGCTGTGACTGTGTGGTTCACAAAATTACATAACATTAGATAACTGTAACTGAATTGGCCACAGTTATTTCCTCAGTGTGAAAGCACTGTTCCCTGCAACTGTGAGGATTTATGTCCATACCCTTTGTCAAATCTCTGCTCTCTGTCTCTTGTTTTATGTTTCTTCTAAACCACAGGTCAATTGGGCATCTTCACATTTAACGTTTCAAAGAATCAGAAGTGTGAAGAAAATTCTGAACTATCTACTGAAGGAAAAGACAGGTCTATGACAGTTTGACGAAGTCAGTAAGGACTTGAAAAGTAAACAGCTTGCATTAATGCTTAGCATCACTGAACTGCTGACTCCTGGGCACCAAAGCATTAATAAGCTTTTATTCTCACAGGAGGAACACTGATTAAGGGTGGGTCTTTTATTTTTATTTTATTATTATTATTTTCATAAGAGGCATTTGTGGTTTATTGCCAACACTAGCAAAATTGCACTGATAGACAAATTGCATCAGGATAATATCTGTAGCCTGTGAGGGGAGATGCTGCTTGCAACATGCATTTTTACAACATGCTATAAGAGAGATGTGATTTGCACGTGCTGACACTGAACACTTTCATCACAGCCAACAAGGTATTGCAAAGCAAGTAACAGGGTGTGCTTTTCTGTCTTATATGGAATTTATATACACTTCCTCACATCTTATCTAATCCAGGATAAAATTGATAAATGTATGATTGGAACTACCCATACGCACAGATAGCAAACATTCAGTGTATTCTCTTCCAGCTTCTTTCTAGTCCCATTGGCTCCTTAGATGTGTTCTCTGTGTAAGATTTAGAAATGCTGGCTTTTATGGAAAAATGTGGTGGTCTTCCACATGTTTGAAAATCACCTAGCACTCATGTGCTCATTATAAAGAAAAAAGAAAACAAACAGTAAATGTTATGTCAAAACTTTTCTCTTAAAGGTGTACTCCTGCATTTTCAGTGAAGAAGCTGTCACTTTAAGAGAGATGGTATGAAAGGAGTCTTTTTCCAAATTGTATCCATTATGTCATGTTTTTCTATTAGCTTCCTGCACTGATTCTGTACTGGAGACAGTAAGATGTTACATTTGTGTTATGCTTCTATGGCAGTTCTTTATAATTTGTAGTTTTGATTTACAGTGTTGTTCTTATATAATTCAGTATGGGATAACTGTAGTAAAGAGTTTCAGGTGGCTGATTGACTGTGAGCAAGGGCATTTCATGTTTAAAGTGTTTCTCTTTGTGATGATATGAATAGCCATTTAAGCTTTACAAATTATTACCTGTGATTTGCATCACATGGATTGGTGAATAATAATGTATTGTGCATATAGATTTCCTATGAGGCATCTCTGTTCTACCACTATAATTAATATAATTTTTATTTGGATAAAGACATTTTCTGTTGTTATGTTGTTCTACAGTCATTGTTGTGCTTTCTGCTAATGCTAATGGATTTTTTTCATGGATATGCAAGTATGCATTAGTTTACAGATTGGGTCAAGCCAACAAAAGCACGACTCACTATATGGAATGATCAGACGTTTTCCTCCCTAGAAATCACCTATCTGTGAAAACAATTTAGTAAGTGCAATTTTTTTTAATTATTAAAAACACAAACAACTAATGAGTGTGAGGAAAGACCATCTGGAGTTGAATACGTATGGCTGCTGGGCCAGAAAGGCGTGAATGAAAGATCACTATAATAAAACATATGTAATAAACATGGAATAAAATATAAGTCCATATTTCATGGAAGGAATACAAAGCAATTTACCTTGACCTACTCTTTGTGAAGTTCTTCTGGTTGAGGTCTTCATTCCTGTGACCAGTATGAATAGTTTGAGATTTCTGGTATCTCATTGTTCCACAGTAATAAATTAAAATCTTTTGCTATCCAAAGGGAGGTAGAATTGCCCATGAGTCCTATAGTTCTGTGCTTTCTGTTTCACGGTAGGTTCTGTACAGTAATATCTTACACAGCTGAGTACTTCTATTGACAGTATTCCTATTTCCAGTTAGAGTGGGGGATCTCCTACCTGTTACTGGAATACTAGCAGCATTACTCAATGCAGGTGTTCCATGCTCCCGTTCTTCTGATTTAATGCCTCTTCTTTTCAGGACATTGAAAACTCTTCCAAGGGACCCTTTTCTCATTAATGGACTGACCAGGTAGACACCTGAGGCTGTGTGATCATTCTGATCTTTCACTCCATTTCCACCCACTAGACCCAATAAGTGCAGGGTGGGTGCTGACAGAGGGTGAAATGCATTTAAACGCAGTGCCTTGTCTGGTCACATCGTATAGTGACTTCTGTAAACAGGGAAAATCAAAGATACCAGAGTGTGTTTCATGACTGATCCTTAAACGTGTTTTGAGGACTGTAGTGGTTTTACCCTGCCGGGCAGCTGAACTCCACCACAGCCGCTCTCTCACTCCCCCTCCTCAAAGAAGAGGAGGAGAAGAAAGTATGATGTAAGGAAACAGGGTNACGTCTTCGCAACGAGAGCCCCCCCCCTTCTCCTTCCCTTTCCCAGCTTTTATTGCTGAGTGTGACACCACATGGTACGGAATATCCCTTTGGTCGGTTTAGGTCAGCTGCCCTGGCCATGTCCCCTCCCCACTTCTTGCCCACCCCCACCTACTGGCTTTGGGGGGTCTGGAGAGAGTCCTGGTGCTGTGCCAGCACTGCTCGGCAGTAGCCAAAACACTGGTGTGATACCAGCGCTGTTCTAGCTACAAGTGCAGAGTACAATGCTATATGGGCTGCTGCAGGGAAGGTTAACTCTATCCCAGCCAGACCCAGTACAAGGACTTCACTAGTGTGGGAAGAGTGAGGTTCACAGGTGCAAGACAGAGATGCCTGGCAGTTGTATGGCTGAAGACTTCAAAAGGGGGATTGGCAGTTTGGTATTCCCAGGGAACTAGACGGCAAAGTTTTTGTTTGTTTATTTTATTTTATTTTTTTAATAGTTTTTAGAGACTTCATATGCATCAGGCATATGAAGATCAGAAAGGTGATGTTCAGCCTTTTCTTCTGAGAGTAGGTGGGAAGTAGGGTAGGTGGACAGATGGAGAGAGGAGAGAGGCAAACCTCTCTGCCCTGTGATAACTGCATTTTAAAGGCAATGTTATGTACCATAAAATTACATTTCCTCACCTCCTTTTTCCTTATGTGTTCTTTATTTACTTTTGCTCATCTTCAACTTCATCTAGTCTGGAGACGGGCGTTGTTTGCTGACATCAAGGTGTCATATTTTTGCCTTGTGATCAAATCAGGAGTTTTTCTTCCCTGTACTCCCCTCCCCTTTCTCCCAAATTTTGATTGACTGCTGCCTTCCCAGGCACCAGAAGATGCCTATTCTTCCTCAAGGTGTAGTGACATATCAGAATCCATAAGTTCACATGAAAATGTTGATCTCTTCTGCACCATGCTTCATACAATTGTACACTTCAGCAGTTAACCCAAAGTAATCTCTGAAAACCCACAATTTACCACAAAGGATGGCAAGGAAGTTCTGTCTCTCATATGCTGTTTTTATCTGGATTTTGATAGGAGTATAATTGGCTGGTAAGTGTAGAACATTTGTCTTTGGATAAGTGCCATGGTACAGTTCCTTATGCTGGGTTTACACTGATGATGTGGACCCTCTTTGTGCTGAATGATGGTGACAGGAATAGGTGGCCATAGGTTTATACAAGGATGGCCTCATGGCTGTCCTAGAAGAAAATTGCCATAGCCAATTTTAAGACACATGATTCTACATGTATCAGATGGAAATGAGGATCTGGGGAAGAGATCAGGGCAAAACTGGTCTGAGTCCTTCTGTGCTGGGACTAAGTGTTATCTGTCATGTACATAGATCTCTAATTAACCATCACATGTTGTAGGTAAAGGAATGTAGAACTATGAGCCTCCTTCTGCCTGGAAGCAGTCTTTATTCTTAGTTGGTATCCATGCTGATATGGGATCATGAAAATGATTGAAAGAGAAGAAAAAGCCAGAGGGTAGGCGCTACTGTTCTCATGAGGAAATTCTGGCTCATGATTAAGCTGTGATAAAGCTGCTCCATTTGAGATGGGAGAATTTAATTCTATAGGAAACAGTGAAAAAGACAGGGTTACTTACCAAGAAAAATGATGCAGTATCCTACTAGTAGGTTCCCTGACTATTTAAATAATCTTTTTTTAAACTGTGATTTTGCCCCTCAATTAGTGGCACCAGGTTGGTGGGCAGGGTTTGTCTTCTTCTCCTGCCACTGTACGAGACTACATTTCCATTCAAGCGTGTTCCACTCTAGTGCAAGCACAATGGTGGTCCTTTGGAGGTAAAATGCAGAGAACTACATTTTTTTGTTGTCGTTGTTAGGACTCTAACAAGTCCTTTGGAAGTTGCTGTCTGGCATTGTTCATTGGTGTTTGAGGAGGAGCAGAAATGCCAAGATGCAAGGAGGTCTGGATGTCTCCTAGTCTGGAATCAGAGGATGTAGAGAATGTGTCCTTCTCTGCTCATGGCACACTGATACCAGCAGTTTACTAGGGGCAAAAGCATAGTCTAATAGGGCAATTTCAAATTGTAGCATGAGGGCACAGGTGGGCTATCTCAGCTGACTTGCTGTGTGAGGACTTTGAAATTCATGACTTACATGAGCTAGTGTCTGATCTTTCAAGGCTGCTGAATGGAGTTTTGAACCAGACGATGACTTGGGTTCACTGTGATTCTTGACTGTTAAAGTCAATGTGGACAGAAGCATCATAACGGCATGGAAGGATAGCTGTAGCAATGCCCCAGTCAAGTGTTGATGGGATTAAAGTTCTGGGAAGGAGATGGTAGGAGTACTTGAGAATGTGTCTGCTCTGTGAGGTCTGCTCCTCAGAGAGGTGAAAAGGATTCAACAGATTTGGTCATGTAAGATATCAGGCCACACTTCTAAGCAAATCTCTGTTAATTACAATGACAGCTTGGATGTTCATGATCAATGGTGTGAATCACATTTCAGGAATGATTCACTATCTCAGTTTGGGCTTTGAAGCTTTGATGAGTGTTACTGTACCATTACTCTCATTCCCTCTAGTGAACGTTTCCACTGAAGTCCATGAGCCAACTTTGATATGACCAGATGGGACACCAGCTTCCACAGGCTTATCAGGAGATGTATTTTCATGTTCAAAAACCAGTAAAATTCTTGGGCTGTCAGACTTTTTTAAGAAAAAAAAAATCACCATAGAGTAATACACCAAAAACTTTGTTTAATTTCATTTTTGGAATTTATTTTTGCACCCTTTTAACATAGTGCTATTGAAACTGTTGTTGGTTACTTGCAGGGCATTCCCATGGAGGCCAAGTGAATTTTAAGAATAAATTCAGTGGATCCAAGATCAGCTCTTCAGTGAATAAATAATTTTACTTTCAAAAAAAGTCTTTCAACACTCTGAAAATATTCTAATGTCAAAGAATTGTATTCCTCACTGCCATTAATATTCATTAAGAACTGAAAGAAACATGTATTATGTTCCATTGGGATTTAGCTTCTACTTTTGTGTTCTCACTGAAGTTTCTTTTAAAGCATTCTGAGAAGTGTTTGGTAACCTTTATGCTCTTTAGTTGTGTGGAGGCTTTTACACTTCTTCCTCCACAGAAATCACTGTCTGGTTCTGAATGTATTTTTGTTGTTTTCTGTCATATTGTGGACCTCCTTTGTAGCTTGTTGAGACTGAGTGAATCTTCTGTTCATCTTGAATGAAAGCTGGTACAGAAAATTGGACACATTCACCAGAGTAATTGCATCCATTTGCAGTTCAACTTCCAGTGGTTTTGTTGCAGTGAGAGAATTGAGATGTGGTGACAGCATTAGACTTTTTGACGCAAAGCTGCCTGAGATTCAAGTATGATGCATTCGCTTCATTCCTCTTTCTATGGCAAACAGAAATTCTGCAGTAAAGATATTTGTTTTCCCAGCTACTGGCATCCAGACTTGCTAACTCTCTTTTTCTTCCATTTCCACTTCTGTATTAAAATTTTTCTTGTAAACATGGTGTACTTATATTTGTATTGAATAACTCTGTAAATGATTCCCCTGTATTGGAATATTATTATATGTTAAGAAATATATTGAAATGCCATCTTAACAACTGTCAAGAATATATCTGGTAAATGTGTTGATCAAGATAATTTATAGATTGTTGTCAAATGATTTAATTAGACACTAAATTTCTGTTTTTCTAGGATTGCTCTTTTTATTGAATTGATCTTTGAAAATATTAGTTCGCATGTCTTTTGACTGATCTGAGTTTCACAAATGATCTATTGACAAAGACATGAGTACATAAATCATGAAAAAAACATTTTCATACTTTATACTGATGCAGTGCAGGAAGGGATACTACTGTGTTGTGCAAATATTTCAAGAAAAATGGTATTAATGTTATAGATTTATACCATCAGAAATAGATATGCTTTTCAAGTTACTCTGATAGTGGCAGATCACATGTTTTGTAGGTGGAAAATTAGTTATTGAAAAACTCACCTGCAAATATAAAGCAGTGATGAAATCTCAAGTAAAAATCATACTTTTCACTAATATTTGCTGAAGTCAAGGGCAGAGAGTGCACAGCTTTTCAAGCAGATGAATAGCCTGAAATTTCACCAGCAAATAAAAATATGCCATTTTTGACATGGAGCTCCAGCCCAGGGTTTGAACAGTGTTTTTAGTGAATTTTTTTTAAAGTCACATGAAGGACTTAATGAAGATTTCAGTAGCAGTGGTACTCTAAAATTCAGAAAAGTGAGAACTAGAATAATACCCACCCACTCACAGGAAGCTATTTATTGTGGCAATTAAGAGAAATCTACATTAAGCAGTTTGCAAGTCAGTCAAGATATTGAAATTAACACAGTATATGTTTTTTTTAGTATTGACAAAGCACAGTGTTCAGTGACAAATTGCTCCTTAATCCACAAACTGTTCAGAACTGTAGATAATAGCACAAAAGGCTATTACAAGCCCTAATTTCCAAGCCTCACTCTTAGTCTCCTTCTGGCCCTATCAGTCTTGCACTGAGCTACACGGTGACACAAATTTGCCGGAGGACAATGACAACTCTCAGCTTGTTCACTGCAGTGCTTTTCCTGGGAGAGGAGAGATGTGGTCTTATTCCTCCTCAAGCTATGGAGGAGGCTCCTCTGTGTTTTAAAAGTAAAAATATGAAGCAGCTGTACTGCCCCAAAGAAAGATCCAAAGACAGCTAAGTGTAGGAACAGGTCCAGGCTGTGAATTCCTAACACAGAAATAAAACCTGTCTAAGGGAGAGGGGGATTTCAGACATGCATCTGTCTTTGTAAGTGTCTAGGTATTATGAAGGGTGCTGAGACTTGCTTGATTTTTCAGTCACGGAAAATTTTTCAGTCTTTGGAACTAAAGAGCCCAAATACCTAAGTAAGGGGTTTAAGGATTTAATTCCCAGCCAGATGCTGAAAAGTTAGCTATGACAATACAGAAGCTCCTTGTGGATCGAGGCCTGAGACCTTTCTCACAGAGTTCACAGTTTCTAATAGCTGAATGTTCCTACAGGTTTGAATAAAAAATGAGAATATTCAGTGCATGCTGAATTTTGCATCATTTCAAGATGCATCTTCTTGATGTACAATAGCATATATTTGAAGTTGGTATAAATTTTGGATCCTAAAAAACTTAATCCATTTGACATATTTCTATAGACAAATAAGCCCCATGGTATTATTTTGTTGATGAGCCAAAAACAAAACAAAACAAAACAAACAAACAAACAACAACAACAACAACAAAACAAAGATGAAACTCTTACCGTTTCAGAAAAAAAATATACAATGAATACTAAAAAAAGTATGTTTTATAATTGGTTAGTATGGGCCTGATGGTTGATGTCTAAAAGATTTATGAATCTCTTTTTCCCTCCCAAAGAAAGAGTTTGGAACCCAGTGTGAACTCTGTTGTTGACATATGGTAGAGAGAACAAGAGGTACATGAAAAGGTTCCAGTGGGCAATTGTGGAACACGTTTATTTTATAGACATTATCGATCTTGCTTTCTTGCTTGCTTTCTTGCTTTTTTGTCGTTGTTGTTGTTACTGGTAGACAGTTTAAAATGGTGTGCCAAATAGGTGGTGGAAAGTTTACAGTTATAAAATTTACAATCACAAATGAAAGTCTGGGCACTCTTGTTATGTTTAAATGTTCTTGAAATTAGTGTTCACCCTCATCCTAGGCAGCAACTTGCAACCACTGCATACTAAAACTGCACCACTAACAAAGGAAGAATAGGCCCTCCCAGCCCTGCCCAGCCTCCCCTGGGGCCTCCCCTGACCCCTGCCCAAGGGTCCAGGAACCCCATTCCAGCTCAGCCCAGAGCCCCCAGTCCTGGCTGTTACTGGTCACTCCAGTGCCCAGCCCTGTTTTCCTCACCGCTTGGCTGGATATCCTGGATTCATCTTGGACCTGATGATTGGACATTACTTTCCATCCATCTGATGGTCACTGGAGTGTCACCAGCCTGCTCGGGTGTCTGCTCAGCCCAGCTGGGTATCATGGGGCTGCACTGGGCTGTGGCTGTTCTCGCTGCCAACTTGTCTTCTGCTGTGGAGCATCCCTGCTCTTGCTGCTCTCAGACTGATAGTCAGGAAAGTTTGAGAGTCTTTGGTAAGACAGGAATGTGGCAGTCTGAAGTTTGAGATGCAAGCATGAATCATTTGGAATAACCCAAGAAACAGGAGTCTGTTGGAGGATCTCCAGCAGATGGGAGGACTGCACAACGTCATCACGTTGTCCTTAACATGACATGTATCCCAACTGAAGAGCTGAAAGCACAAGAGTAGCTGGCGGTGGCTCAGGCCATGAGCACGATGAGGTGCAGAGCAGCCGGTGAGTCCAGGAGTGGCTGAGAAGGGTGTCTGTCAGAGCCAAAATAGCACAGGAGGGAGGTGGCAATTTCAGACAGGCCCACAGCTTACAGATCCCAGCTAGAGAAGTGGAATGGAAAGCTATTAAATACATATGTCAGAAATCAGCATTGTCTATTCATCTGCTTATGTATCCTCCTGTTTCTTTCTTTTCTTTAGTATAATAAAATACATTATGCCAAATGATTCATGTCTGCGAGTGGGAAGAGTAACTTACCTAACAGTTTGATGCTCAGTTCAATATTCTTAGGCTTTTGGGTAGGAGTTTATGAACTTTTTTACTGACTTCTTGTAAACTTCAGTAAAGCTGTTTTTGCTGCCTGTAAACACAGAATAGCATACCTCATGGTATGATGGTTATTACACTGAAAGGTTTCTTGCTTTTTCTCTTAAATATTAATTCCAAAATGGGGGGTTCTGATAATTTCTTTTCACTTTTATGTGAATGATATTTGAAGGTAGTAGACTAGAAGCCATGGGTTATCAGAATATGAAGGAATTCAGATCTCTCACCTATTTGGGAAAATGGCTCAGAAGTGAAAAATTTACATCAATATGTTGACATCTTCAACACTGGTCAACATTTTTGTATTTGCAGCAAGTGTTTTCACTACGTTAATATTTCTCTTATTGACTAATGGTGATTGGTTTCATCACCACATTAGGCAGATGATTTTCACAAGTCATAAAGGGAGTATGCCTTGGTCCTGTTACAATTTGGACTGAAAAATTGCCAAGAGAAAGAGTAAGAATTCATAGATTTAAGCTATGAGCTTTCTTGTACTTTTATCCTCAGTGCTGGAGATAAAACTTCTTGTCAGTTTTCATCATGCTACCATGCTTAGCCATTATAAAGGTTTTGATCTCTGAGGAATAAATCAAATCCCAGTAAATACTCGCAACATACTGTCATTGCCCTGTCTGTGCTCACCTTCTTTCTCCTTGCAAAGACATTCGTTAGTGGGTACAGAAGAGATCCTTCCTTCCTGCAGCAGCAGACATCAACCTAGAAAACTTCACGGAAGCTATGTTTCCCATTCACTCAAAAATATGTGTGACAGCAAATCTCAAAGGACTCTCTGTAAAATGAGATGTGTGCGTAAGAGATGATGGTTTTCTACTTGTTGTGGAATTTGTTTTATTTTATAAGATTTTGTCAGAAAAAGTACAATTTATTAAGCAAATATTAAGTAAAATATTTTTATTGCATTCAATATTTTTCATAACAATGTCTAAACTTCTGTTAGTTTTTCTTCAGAATACTGAAACAAGGGAACAATACAATAATTAAAGTACGCAAAAAAAAGCTCACTCAAAGAACCTTAGCGGTGTCTGTGGTATGGTGGGCATCAACACCACTCCTCCTGTTACTGTTGTTGTTCTTGTTGTTGTTTTAATAAAGCCTGTCCTCTGT
Source organism: Anseranas semipalmata (assembly GCA_013399115.1). NCBI lineage: Eukaryota > Metazoa > Chordata > Aves > Anseriformes > Anseranatidae > Anseranas > Anseranas semipalmata. Next base: position 29,337 of record VXAA01001725.1, on the reverse strand, counting down.
AGTTTATCTTGTCAGATTTTTAAAATTGTTTTCGCAGGCTCCATCCTGTCCTGTAGAAGGGAGGCTTCCCTGTTCCAGTTTATCTTGGGATATTCCTAGTGCAAAGCCTAGCAGAGCCAAATACAGTGGGGATTTCTTATGTTGTGTTTCCCATCAGAGCCAGCTGGGGACTTGCTGAAAAGGGCACTCTTCTGTCAGAGGTGCTCTTGGCTGTATTCATGTTCTTGTGTGTGCTTGTGCATCTCCAAGGACCAGAACACCATTTCATGTCCACTGATGTTATCTGCTTTGATTACTAAGAAAGCACCTACTTATCTTGTATAGCAGCAATTTTTCCTCAAAGATGCAGCATACAACTCTTCTTCAAAAAGAAAAGAAAATCTTTCAAGTAAAAACATAAATACGTACAAAGAGGTGTTTTTCAAGACGCTCAGAATACAGTTCCTATTAATTCTGACTGTTGTCCAAACTACTCAATGTACAGCTGTTGCAAATTAACTTCCTTGTTGAGAAAAAATGTTATGTGAAACATCAAAGTAAATTGCAAATGGAGCAGATTAGGATCTTTTTCTGTCAAGATAAATGAAATATAATAGCAGAAATTGTATGAAGGTCTGCTTTTCAGTTGCTGTTTTGAGAAAGATATAAAAAAGTTAGTTGATAGTAGTGCCTGAGTTCTGAAGTGCATTTTGCATATTTAATTTCAGTCTTTGCTTTTCACCATCTATTGATAAATGTGATGAGTTTTTCTTGTGAACAAGCAAATGTTGCCCTGCTAGGTGCATGGTCTCTAACACTTAGAAAGGCTAGGATCAGAAAAGGGAAACAACATCTTAGAAATAGTTTTTTTTTTTTGTGTGTGTGTGTGTGTTTTTATATTGCATAGAACAGAGCTAGTCTAAATACTTGCATTTATTTGCCTTTGTTTACAGTTACACATTTCTTTTAAGAAGTATACCTCGTCTGTTCTCTGCTTCAACTGATGTGTTTTAAACATACTGTTAATCAAGTAGACTGCAAAGGAACTTCTGCGTTCTCATTTATTAACATAAATGCATTATAATGCATTATTAACAGCATTTCTTACTGTGTGGGTGACAGAGCACTGGCACAGTTTGCCCAGAGAGGCTGTGGAGTCTCCCTCCTTCGAGATCTTCAAAATCTGCCTGGAGATGGCCCTGGGCAACCTGCTCTGGGTATCCCTGCTTGAGCAGGGGGGTTGGACCAGATGACCTCCAGAGGTACCTTCCAACCTCAGCTGATTCCATTCTGGCATTGCATGACTGTTCTGGGCTTGATTTAGACAAGCAAGTAAGTTATGCTGCATGTCCTGAAACCAAAATTACTAAATGTTAACTGCTTGGGAGTTAGTAATAAGATCTAAATTCCTTAAAGAAAAGATTAGGAGTTTATATCCTGGAATGATTGGACTTGCATTGACAGCTATCTCCTTTCTCTTATGAGCAGGGTAGCAGACTGACTCATGTAACAATATGCCACTAGACAGCAGCTTGTCTCTTGAAGTCCTTTGATATCAAAGGTCTCAGAGATTAAACACAGCTTCTAATTTTTTCTTGATAGAGACATAAAAGCCAGTGAAGGTACGTATTTTACCTGGAGAAAGTACTCTGTACTTAAAGTCATTGTGTCTTTATTTTCTGACTGTCAATTGGTCTAATAAAAGATATTACATCCCTCTCCAAATCTTATCTCCCGTGTACTTCAGGAGGTTTTCAGGAGTTTAACCTAGTTTCATAGTATTTGTGTCAGCAAAGTTATTTTCAGCTTTGTGGATGGCCTAAATTCCACTTGGCCTACAACTAAGATATGCCGTACCCATACTGGTCCAGGACTGCTGTGCTTTAAAGAGCTTCAATTTATATACTTACAAAGACTAAAGTCCTTGTTCTTCATAATAAAGCAAAACATTCATTAATGTTTTGCGTTATCAACATCCATCTTTGTAATAACTGACATTGCCACCTTTCTGTGTAACTTAACATGCTATAGTTTTATTATTTCAGCTAATAATCAAACTGAGTAACAATAGAAGAAGCAGCAACACTGCATTTTTAGTTAATTTTAGTTTACTAAAATTTTGTGTGTTGTTGAACAGTAAAATGATTGAGCAATAGAGAACAATTGCTCTTTTTTTTTTTTCAACATTTTTTTCTAAATCTTGTTTCTGTACTGGTGATCTTCTAAAAAGACTGCATATAGTGAGAAATTGCCCTATTTGTTTCACATATATTATGCTTTGGAATCAAAACTAATCATAGATGGAGTCTTGGTGCTTGGACTTTTCAAGATTACCTCATGACTATATTTATTGCTGATGTTCAGGCCATATATACCTCAGAAATAATTATGGTACATCATTTCTTTGTGTCGCATTTCCCTTCAGAGAAGAAAATACAAGATCTTTGAAATTAAGTGTGGGATCATCTTCATAAACTGGGCAATGAAGAGATTCTTCAGATAATTAGCAAAACTAATAATAATAAAAAAAGCATTGAGATGAAAAGTGTAGGAAAACAATCTTAGCTCTTCACACAAATGTTCCAGTGTTTTCCCATACTACCCTTGTGGTCTGAAATGCTTTCCTTTAATTATTGGGGTTTTCTTTTTCTTTTTCAGAAAAGAAAGCTTTCCCAAAGTCTGCCTTGCCATATCTTCTGCAAGAAATTGCTTATGTTGATGCATGTTCCAGTTAAACAGCAATAAACTTAGAAGATGTTGTAAGTAGCACCTTTGTTAATCTTTGTTGCCCTTTCATAGGGTCACAGCAAGGTGGACGGGACATGGAGAGGTCCCTAGTGCAGCCTCCTGATTAAGGCAGAGATCAGACCAGGTTGCTCAGTGCTTTATCCAGTTCGATCCTGTAAACCTTCAAGGCTGGAGGCTGCACAACCTCTGTGGGCAACCTGCTACACTGCATGTCTGTCCTTATGGTGAAAAAAGTTTTTACTTATATTCAATCTGAACCTCTTTCATTTCCTTTTGTGTCTATTGTCACTTGTCCTCCTACCATGCACAACTGAAAAGCCTTGCTCCATCTTCTTGATAACCCCTCACAGGTATTAGAAGGCTGCTATTAGGTTTCCCCCTCAACCTTCTCTTCTCCAGAAATGTGGAATTTGTTACAGTTTTTTTTTTTTTTAAATACTTCATTATTAACATATTGCTGATGTTCTATTATTACTGCTGTACTTTCAGGAATGTGTGGTCGTAATATCATTTAACTGTCTTTTTAGAGGAAAACTAATAGGGATATAAAATTAAAATGGAATAATTGCTCCTTTTTCAATAGATAATATCATTTAATACTTTTCTTTTGTCTGTTATATAAGGCACAAGAGCAAAAATTGTCTCCATCTCATTTCTGTTTAGCAGCTAACTCAACTACGTTAGGGCAGCACTCCTTTGAATAGGCAGAAAAATGTGCCCTCTCATTAAAAAATGGATCTTGGTTAACTTGCTCACCACACTGCATCTTTACTGTCTTGAACAACTAATGAATAGCTGGTGGTTTCCTCAGTAAATAAAGTGTTGTGATTGAATTATTCCTCACCTAAAACCAGTCCAAAGAAATTCATCTGTCTGTTAGGAATTAAACAGTGGCTTGCCCACAACATGTGAAGTTGACTGCAAGGGGCATGTGTGGGACACAGAGATTCAAGGTCTGTGGCTGGTATCAGAAACTGTGGGATAAAGCAGAGGCTGTGGGACAAAGCTGTGCAATTGGTGGTTAAACAAAAAGTTCCTTTAAGCAGCCATGTTGCCATGAAGACATGGAGAAGAGGAGGCTCAGGGGCGACCTGATCGCTCTCTACAGGTACCTTAAAGGAGGCTGTAGCGAGGTGGGGATTGCTCTCTTCTCCTATGTGTCAAGTGATAGGATGAGGGGGAATGGGCTGAAGTTGCACCAGGGGAGGTTTAGGTTAGATATTAGGAAAAATTTCTTTACTGAAAGGGTTGTGAGCCATTGGAACAGGCTGCCCAGGGAAGTGGTCGAGTCACCATCCCTGGATGTATTTAAAAGACGTTTGGATGCAGAGCTTGGAGACATGGTCTAGTGGAGGACTTGTTAGTGTTAGGTCTTAGGTTGGACTAGGTGATCTTGAAGGTCTCTTCCAACCAAAAGATTCTGTGATTCTGTGAAGGGGCTGAAGGGCTGTCCATAAGCCACACGGATCCTGAAATGACACTGTCCTTGTTTCTAAACAGGCATACACATGCCCCCTCTCCAAATTAATTACCCCTAAAAGAGGAAGAGACCTTCCAGAGCTCATACTACCATTATATCAAGGAATTAGGCGGGAAGAAGTATGTGATTTCAAAGCAGAATGTGAACTCCCATATATTTTTAAATGGAGATTGTATTATTTTTATACCATTCTGTTTAAAGGCATGATAGTCGTTTACTCTTTCTGGTGGCCTGTAATTTGTGATCAAATTATCATAATAACACAATATATGTAATAATTAGGAGTTTAGAATCAGTACAGCAAGCTATAGCTTTATCATATCCAGAGCTTATGTTTCTGTGTTACTGAGTGGATAGCACACCATGTTCGTTGTTATTGTGCTTCATTTAGAACTATTCTGTCATGAAAGGTGACACAGGTTTCATTTCACATCTGTCTTTTTTTGTCAGTTTTCCTTTTGAGAAAAAAATAAAAAAGAATGAAAAATGAAACCTATTATACTATGGAAAAGCAGGAATCAGAAATATAGTAATTATATACAATAAATATTTTTAACAGTTCAGAACGCAAAGATTATACTGACACAAAACTTTTGTCTAATGCTGATGCCTTACCAACGTTATTTTTGTATTTGGAACTGAAAGTACCTGGATAATAGAAATTGTGAGAAGGAATAAAAATTTTTAAATTAAGCAATGAAGGCATGGTGGAAACTACTTTGGGCTTTTTTCACCTCATTTACTGGAACCCAAAATATGGGTGTAAGGAAAACTAAGCACACATAACTGTGGAATAGAAGCAAGTTCTAGTGACAGGCTATGACATGCAATGGAAGAATATTTGTGATCAGCTAGAATAAGTAAAAATATGACTGCATCAATGTTAATGACATATTAACCTTACAGAAAGGATTACTTTGAGGAAAGTGAAGGATTTTGATTGGTGAGTGGTTCCCTTGATCTTTCATTTTCCTCTGTGACACACTGGCTGAAAATACTGTTCTGATTCAGATGTTAATTTATGGAAATAGATAATACAATGTATCTGATTGCTTAATTATGCATCCTGGGGATTCATTCAGAATCCTTATAATACGTCTTGATGACCTTTCAAAGGCAGAACTTGCAATTTGCAACTTTTATTGGGATTTAATCAACTGGACAATACTTTTCACTTTTTTTCCTGATGAGGGTACTGACCCCTGTCTCTAACACCTTTGTGGTGTACTATAATCACTAGTCTCTAATGCAAAAAGCAGTCATCCCTTTGTGGCTTAAGTGAATCCAAGAGCAAATGGAGTCAGCCCACAGCTCTGTCTCCCCACACTTTAATATTGAAAAAGATGCTACAAAGGATTGCTGTTGAGGTTGTTGCAATGTGCTAGCAACAAATAGTATTAAAGTCTAAATGAAGCTAACAGTGAGTGCAGGAAGCTGTACAAGATGCAGTATAATAAATGGCATCAAGAAAATGGAAGTGTAATTCCCATTTGGCCTGTTTCATTATACAAAACCAAGGTTTTTCTATTGGAATTGAAAAACAACTTATTTAAAAACGAAGAAAGGGCTCTTTACTGCATGGACTATAATTAACACGCATAATTGATTGCCAAGAGGTGTGACTGAAGAAGAAATATGTCAGACTAAAAAAAAACAAAACACCAGTCATTCATATGCATAATAGGAATGTCTTTAAAAAAAATTACCATTTAATGGTAAATATGTAACTGTTAGGAAGGGTATAAATCCTTATGTCATCCTCCAGCACATAATACAATGTCTCTATATTTGAGCCTAGGAGCAACCCTCCATTAGGTTTATTTAACTGCCAACTACAGACTTTTGTTTTGTTTTGCTTTTCTATTTCTTTCAAAAAAACTGAGCTTCTCCACTGCTTTCAGCCTGTCAGTCTGGATGGATGTTCATCACCAGGATATTCCTAGCTAATTATGGCTGACTGGTTGATTAATTGTAGTAAGAAAGGTGAGACTCTTGACTGCCACTACAAAGTAGCAAAATAAATAACACACGCAGAAATTACATGTCCTGCTTGTATTCTGTATTTTGAAACACTGAGCCAAATAGATGATCTTGAAATCAAACATCTTTCATCTTTAATATTTCATTACTCTCCTGCAAGAGTCTTAATATAAATATCTTAAGTAATATATTAAAAATAGCCTTAAGTAAATAAGAAAATAAGAAGGATAAATAGCTTCTGCTGGCCAATATGCTTACAGTACTACAGTCTGGTAGTAGTTTAGAGTCTGTATGTCATAATCTATTGCATGAATGGGGCGGTTTTGGAGTGTGTTCAAATTTTTCTCTAAGTAGAGGTGTTAGGAAAAAAGTGACCGTATTAGAGGTAAAAATCTAGGGGAGGTAATAGTCCACAAAATGAGTTAACAAGGTATATAGGAAGGGAACAAAAGTATTTCATGGCATGATGTTGATAGTCCTGCCACTTTCAGTGCATGGCAGTTTGTGCCTGCAGAGAGCTGGCATTAAATGTGTTTGAACACACAAAGAAAAAATGTGTGCCTACTGACAGCACTTTAAATCCTTGCCACCTGCTACATATGCTGTGCATTGCACATGCTGCTCTGTTGTGTATTGGATGCATCTGAGAGTTACTGAGTAGGTGGACTGGGAAAAATGTAATACTTTTAAGAGTGGATGGAGAGAACAGAGGGAGAGAGTTTTCTTTTTGAAATAGTTGCAATTAACCTCTTTGATTTTCTATTGATGTACAACTGGATTTATATCTTAAAGACATTATTGGCTCCCAGATTTGATAAAACTTAAGGCAGTTTTTAGTAGTAAATTACATGATGAAAAGGAATTAAATGAGCAAATATGCATTCTTCTCTCAATCGGTTTTAATTTCCTTTTATCTTACTGTTTTCTCAAGTGGAATTGATGATACTATGAAGAAAGAGCCACACATTCTAGATTTCATTAAAAAATGACCAGCTCATGAATGATTAAAGTTTAAAATGAAAATGTATGTTCACTTAATCAGTTATCTAACTTAAATGACCAAAGACACTGTCACAGCATGCAAATACACTCAGAATTAGCATATGCATGCAAGTACAGTCACAACCTGCACCAGGCTGGCAGAGTGAGAATAAGAAACCGTTGCCCCCAAAAGAAGAGAGAACAGTTCCCACTGTTGGATACTGAAACCTCTGCTTGGGACAACTTAGTGTTATTTAGTATAAAGCTAATCTGCTGCACTTGGTAGCTGAGCAGTCAAGGTGAAATTTGGACCTAACTTAATCAGTTACCACCAAAACTCTTTATTTTCCTGTTCAAAGAAATTCTTGTAGCACACCAGCTGTCAGAATAACAGTGAACCATCAAGTCTTTTGTTTACAAACACATTTGTTTGAAATGTTTTGCATGACAGGTTACAGATTGTGACAATTACAGTAGGTCAGAGAAAAGAATGTCATGTAATGCCAGTGCTTATAATGAAGCATGCTCTGATCTGATGGATGAATCTTGATTTAACATGTCATGCTGCATTTCATATGAAAACTTAAAGAAGGAGTTTGTGAAACATCATCTCTTACCACAATGTTGAGCCACAAACATATGCTAGTTGTTTCTCAGTACCGTTTTGTATTATATAAAACACTTGGCAGACACAAAGATTATTACCTGAGTGCTGGCAGGTAATTACTCATTGTCAAAAGCCCGCCCAGTGCCAGCACTGGTACACTGATCTCTCCCATTCCTCTGGGTCATTTCCTACTGCTCCTGCCTTCTCTGTAGAGCTGAGGTTGACTAATGTGCTGTGCCATCTCTGCTAATGGCTCCTCATGAAATGTTTCTTGTCTTTGTTTCCCTTCATATCAGCTGGTTTCCATTTAACAAGTTGACTGGGGGACTCTTTTGCATCGAGCATGTGGTAGATGCACCTCAAATAATTCCAGTCCTACTTCCTGGTGCAGGCAACCATCTGGCTGGTAATTTCTCATTTCTCTTTGTTGAAAGGCAAAGTCTTTCTCTCTGACATCCAGATCTTCTCATAGCAATTTGTATTTAGAAGACTCTGATTTCATCTCTAATGTTAGTTCTCCAGCTCTCATAGCTGCATGTTAATAGTAAGATTATGTTTGAGATTTTAAGATTATGTTTAGAAAAGTCAGATGTGCTTTGTATATCTGCTTTCAGCTTCTCTGGTCTGTAATGCTACTTCCAATTCAGCTCTTTTCCTTTATTTGGCTAGAATGTTGCTGTTGAGATAGATGAATTCCTATAGCTATGTAAGTTTTCTACTTTCTCCTTGATGTGGTTTTCCTGGTGTAGCTGATTCTGAACACTGCCTGTTCTGCTATTTTTAAACCAGTTTTTGTGTTGTGATAGTAGTGATTTTGTTCCTATCCCATTTATGGAAACTCCAAACAACAACCAAGAATCTGTTTTATCAACCTGATGTGTAGTTGTTAATCATTGCAGAGTACTTCAAGTGTCTGTAAATGGTCTTGAACAAATTGTCATCTTTAGGTGGAATTTCAGTAAGCACTGTTTAGTCTTTATGCCATACTGTTATTTTTGCCATTCTAATATTTCACTGGTCTTTCAAGTCAAGATTTCCCTTTTGGGGAACTGTCCTTCATGTGGTGCCATATTTCTATCCTTTTTCTTTGGGCATTTATCTATGTGGATATCCAGCTGTATCTGCTGCAGCTTAAGTTACATCATTGCTGACTGCTGGACAGTATTCTTCACACCAGCCTTCACTGCTTTTGACTGTGCCTCAAGCCTGCTTCTTAGTTTGTTTAGATTTTGCTTGAAGGGTTGCACCACAAAATGATCATTGTGGCTGCTGCTGATATGTATGGCTAGTATGTCCTTACATTTTGGGCAGGTGATCCAAATCCTCTATTAGTAGAGTTCCTTGGCCTGTTTTGCTGTTCTACCATCTGGTGAGTCTCTGTCTCTGTCTCTTTTTTTTTTTTTTTTTTTTTGGTATATGTCGGTTTGAGGAAAAGCAGGTGGAAAAGCAAGAGTGGAAACTGAGCACAATGAGTGCTTAGTCTCTGTGACTGTGGCTTCCTGATGTTCTGTCTGACCATAATGCTGTATGACTGTCAACTCTAAGAAACCAGTCCTGAGTCTGTTTAATAGGCTTTCCATTGATTAGCCATTTGCTGTGTATTCTGTTAAAATGGATGCTCTAGCTTGACTAAGGCATGTTTCTTCTTTCACTTGAAACACTTGGCCATTTATTCCCTCTAATGTTAAGGTCTGAAGTCCATGTTTTTCATACACTGAATTATTGATGATACATTTGATGTCCAAAATATTTCTTTATTATAGTAAGATACCAGAGAGGAAGACCAACACCAATCCCAAATCAATAGATGTATTTTCTGCAGCTTCAGTGGGCTTTGGACCATGTCAAAATTTGAATGAGAGTTACACTAGCATGGAAAATGTAGAGGCATTGAGAGTGGCTCTGAGTGAACTAGCATGGATGTTGGAAACCTGCCTGTATGCTTGTGTGAGTGTGGTGTGTTTTTCAGACTGATTTGTGTAACCAATTAGGAAACATTTTAAAAAATTAAACTGGGTGACTGTGAGTCCAGATTTATAGATTCCCATACCCAAACTAGTTCATTTAAATTATCTTGTATATCTTTCTTTGTACTGTTCTGCGTACTGTGTAAGTTTATCCAACAGAGCTCCTAAGAATTTTTTTTTCCTTTATTCTTTATTTGGAGACACATTTTATTAAATAGTTAGTAGGTAAAACCATGTAAGCTCTGTGTTTAGTGTCATTCTATTAATTTTGAATTATATGAAAAAAAAAGATATAAGAGAAGCGTATCTGGAATAAAGAAATTCTTCTCACCCGTTCACAAGCATATAATTTTTTAATGTATTTTTCCTTCTGCTTCAAGCATTTATGGCTGTTTTCCAGGATGGTTTTGAAAGATGTTGGCTCTGTGATTGAATTGTTTGATTAAATGTTTGAATAATATCAGTCTTTTCAAATGAAATAAGCACATTCAGCTTGCCAGATTGTTTAGCCTTAAGTTTTTAACTCCCTAGTGTCAGTCATGAAGTATGTTTAAAAATGGATGATACCATACCTGGACTTAAACAGGGGAAATGTAGCAGTCTGAATAAACCTGTTAAGGCTCAGCACTGCAAGCAGAGGTGATATCGTTGCTGTACAGATGACACTTGTCTTGCTGGTGGGATCCAGCCCGTGAGTGGATACTGGGCTGGGGCTGCTCATTACAGCTCCTGCTAGCCCTGCCTCAACTGAGTGAGCATGGCTAAGTGGTCTGCTGATGGCTGTCCTTTAGTAGGAGGTTTTCCTAGCTTCAGGGCCTCTTTCCATGTAACAAATGGTAATTTGCTAATCACCATTAATGGTAATAGTGATTAACTTCAGTCCAAAATCTTTTCATTGTCTGATGCTGAAGAGATAGTTATTTTTCAGACAAATGCTCAGCATGAAATATGCAGGGACCTACACTTTGCATGCCATGCTGCTAATACAAACTTATTCAAATGAATACATCTCCTGTAGGTACAGACCTATCTATACTTTAATAGTTAAAGGGCAAATCATTGTTTGAGATTTTATAGATTGCATGGGATATTATGTCAAGACCAAAGGCACAACAGGAATGAACTCTGTTTCTTCTGCATGGTTTGAGCCCTATGGAAGAGACTGATAAATTGCAATACAGCTTTTAAAGCTTTTAAAACTTCACTTAAAATTACTTTCTCTATATGAAATATATATATATATATTATATATATATATATATATATTGGACTAATGTCTTATGGCTCTGTGCACAGATACAGGATTTGCTTTGGTGAGTAGTGATTCACAAGCAAGAAGTACCTGAAGCAGGAAAGAGGACAGCCTTGCTGAAAGCTTGAAAGTGCTGGCAATTCTTTCAAACTGCATGTTGGAAATCATATTGCTGGTTACCAAAAATTAATCTGTGGTCCCACAAGTAGAGGCCAATGACAAAGGAGATAAATGAAAAAGAAATGATATAAAGCTTTTAAGTTCTCAGCTTGGTTATGATATAGGACAATCTGTGCTGTCCATTTTATTTTTGTATCAGACACATGAGTGGCTGTTTTACTGCCATAAAGCCAAGGGAATATTTACTATTATCTTCAGTAAGAGAAAAATTAAGGACCATCATATATTGCTGAATCACACACTGTATTTTATTATTCATTCTTTTTACTGTTACTAATTGGGTTATATCTCTTATTAAGCATAGCAGTAGCTGAACTTTCTCACAAAGATTTCTGCTTTTCTTCAGGCAATGTTTCATTCTTCTTTCTCATGTTCACTTGAAAGCCTGTTATCTGAAATCATTCTGTGCTTCAGGTTTTAGGAATCAGATGAAAGTGAAGAATGTTTTCATCCCCCATAGAGTTTAATCCCATACCGGTCTGACTCAGTTATTTTAAATAAAGTCTTATAATTTTGCTGTTACACAAATTGAACAAAAGTTATATAAAGGAGAAAAAAAAGAAGTTTTTGATTTTTATTTATTTATTTATTTATTTATTTTGTGAACACTGTCCAAGGTAAGCTATTGCTTTTACCGAATGAATATTTCCAGGAAATGCTACTTCTCTCCATTGAATTTAAAAGAAACATGCTGTGTCTGATTATTATTCTTTTTTTCTGTAAGTACAGTCATTTGCACAAACAACCCTCTGTGTAGAATCATAAAGTTGACAGCCTGTATTAAAGAGTAGCCAGCTGAATGCCACTGAAACAGACTGTAATAATCAGAACATGTTTTTATAGTCCACTAGAAAAAGGTGAGGAGAAAGGAGCTCAGACAGTCACAGTGCCACATGGCTGGATTGTCTCTGCTTGCTCAATCTTACAAATGGAGCTAATTGCACTGCACAGCTGTGGATAACCAAGGTTCTGAATTTCATCTTTCCTTGTAGTACTGACAGGAAAATCAGTAACATGGGGCAGTGAAATTTCTTTGCCAGTGCCTGGTACAGATGTTTTTCCTATTTCCTCTTTCTGTGTCTCAGAACCTCAGATTTTATTTTATTTTATTATTTTATTTTATTTTATTTTGTTTTGTTTTGTTTTGTTTTGTTTTTTAGTTAGTTCTGGATTTAGTTGGATGCCCTTCATCATGTATCATACTCTGCTGAAAAAAATGTAGGTAAAGTGAAATTATTTCTTACAGAATTTGACAAATGATACGAAAGTCAGCTCACCTATAAAGAAGCAAATGCCAAGTAGTAAAAATTTCAATCAGTTAAAATGCCAGGTAGTAAGTATAAAAATTTCTTACTGTGTTTAAGAATTCCCCTGTGAGGTAAGAAACACCCTACACCACAATATGGGACCATGGAATTTCCTTCATACTTCATGACAAAATGGAATAAAATGCTTCTTGTCAACCTAAAAAGCTTATAATATTTCACTGAATAGCTATGAGGGACAGTGGTTGGCCCTCTTGCAAAAGCAGGCATTAGGGATTTCTGCTTGGGCAAGGGGACAACAGAGGATATTTGTGAAACAGTAAAGAATGATGGAATATTTACTAGTTAAATTTCAAGATTAAAGAGTTTCAGAGGAACTGAAATTCACTTTATCTCTTGCTTTTTTTTTTTTTTTAAAGAAACAGCAACAACAGACCTTTGTATGTAAAACAGTGAAACAGTAAGTTTTTAATAAAACTCCTGAAATCTGCAGCCATGATTATCATCAGCTATCTTTTAGGGACCATCTAAAATAATTTTATTTATTTATTTATTTATTTATTTATTTATTTATCTTGAGCAAAATGACCTTTCAAAAGGTTATACTGCTTAAAACAGCAGTGAGAGTGATAAAGAATGAAATTTCTTCTAGAGAGAGACGATGAATGGTTTGTCTTTCAGAGTAGAAAACAGTAAATTTGAAATGGGTTGTATAAAGAGAACTAGAGAAATTGTATCAGCTTCTTTGATAGAGCTGCCTCTGATATTGAACTAAGTTTAATGAAAAATAAGTGTTGCATTAGAAACAAAGCCAGTAATATATTTATAGGTAAGTGATAAAGAGTTTCCTGACTAGAATGTATTAAATGAAGAAACTAAAGCTAGAAATGTTTTAGTACTGCAAGATACAAAGTGAATAGATGAATATTAAGGGTAGACTAAAGAGAAGATGAACATGTCATCTAAAGGATTAATTTATGAATTTTATTACCTGTACAAAGTGCGTTGTCTTGAGAAGTAACTAAGATTATCTGAAATATTAAAATGGGATGTGTTTGGGTCTTGTACCTTTGTTATCTCACTATGATTACTTCATAGAAATTTCATTTTAACTGCAAATGTCCAGTTTAGTAAGAATTTCCCAAACAGCACCAAATCTGAAAATATTTAATGACTGCCATCATGCTATATTCTTACTATATATACATTCCCCTCATTATAGCCCCTTATCAAGAAACTTTTGTCAAGTTTAGAATTTTTTAATTAATCTTATTCTTTATAAAGTAACTCTAAAGCTCTTATTTAAGTTTGAAATTCTACCATTTCAATTTTTTTACTGTACCAGATATATATAACTGAGAAATCATGTTGTGTTTTCCTGTGTAAAGGAACTTTTATTACAACTTGTGCAAGCTGATTTAAAATTGTATTGTGTGATGCACAGACACAGTTTATTGTTTTGTTTTTGATTTCAACATCTGTAAACAGTGCTATTATCAATAAAGTGTATATTTTATAGTAACATCTTCACATCCTACTAAGACATTTTTCTAGCAGTGTATGACCCTTTTGCTGCGTGCATTGGGACAGGAAAATAAATGGGTGGTGTGGGGCACACCATCCAATTTATTTCATAGAAATATCTAATTACCAAGTCTGATGATAACATCATTCTCCTTGATGGACATAGTTTTGAGGATCTTTCAATTTACTGGGAAATTTTTAGTGAGAATTTGTTGTCTCTACTGTATGCAACATAAACTGGCTGCATGTGCAGATACTTAGTCTGCATTTTGTTTTCTTTAGAAGAGTACTTGTCAATGATAGTTAAAACTCACAAAGAGGGAAGAAGAAAGGGAGGAAAAAATAGATTAAACTTTGAAATTTTTGGTTCATTAATGAATGAGACGAACAACAGAGCCTGTATGAATACAAATGACTATGGTCAGCTTCTTATTTGTGGTTTTCCATTTCTCATTATATCTGTCATTTTTTTCACAAAGCGTTGCAGATGACTGACTAGTCTGCACTGCTGGGACTGTGAGATACAACTAAGAACACAGGGTATAAAAGGATCGCTCAAACATTTTATCTCAAGGATAATTGTGTTTTAGGAAGTTCTTTACAATGCAGTGAAATTAAATTGGGAAGGGTTTCTGCAGCTTGTAGGGTTATTGCTTTTGCTTTTCTGTCTGTGGAAAAGTCTGTGTTGTGTGTGTGTGTGTTCTTCAAAGATCTGGTCCCATTATTTATCATTCTTGATCATTGCTAAAGTGAAAATCCGCTTCCTTGCTATTTTTTCATTTTTTATATAAGAACATAAGTGTTTCTTGAATGAAGGCTTTAATAGTGTCCTGCCAGCATATTAGTAACCCTATACCCTGACAGGATTTAAGTACATTACTTTAATCTGTTCAGATCCATTATGCTGGAGAGCTCGTAATGCCTGTTCTATTGGGCACTGGGCAGAATAGCTCAGACTTTCACTTTGGGTTAGTCTTGGTTTGGGGAAACTTGCTAGCTCTTCCACTTTGCAGAATCCCCACTCGTAAATGAAGATCATTTTTTTACCTAGCTCACAAGCTTTTTGTATGGACCTTTGAAGCTCCAATTTACTAGGCAAATTTTCCAGAGTCTGTACTTATGATTCCCATTCTTACTCTTCTGAAAGAATTGCACTGTTCTTGTAGTTGATGAATAATATAACCAGCTCTATTGACAAGTTCTGTGATTGAGGGTGGGATGACTTACTTATCTGTACAGCAGATCTATGAAGCCCATATTGATTTTTCTCCTTCCTTTAGTTTTACAATATGAATGACAGTCATGCCTTGGAAAAGTTCCTATCACTTTCATTAAGACAGATTGTCTGATATTATGCTGAGAACTTTAGAATTTAACTTGTGTGCTTAGAAAAAATAGCTTCTCTCTCTCTCTCTTTTTTTCTTTTCCCCAAGAGCTTACATGCAATATTTGGTCATAAAAGAGAGCATGGTATATTGGAAAGTTTCAGCAAACAGCTCTTTAGATCGAATATTAGATCTGTAAAGAGGATGGTGCTAGTAACTCTGTGCTACCTTTTTTCATAGAGACCTTAAAATCTGTTTTACGCAGATGGAATTTCAATTTTAGCTGTGATTTGTTGATATACTTCTGTGAGCCACAACCACTAGGTCCGCAGTAGTCCTGGCTGCTGGATGTGTCCAACTCTAGGATGCATGACCCCTAAGCACACATAAAATACCTTTTCATCACATGAACATTAATCTTACTGAATTTACTGGCCTTGGAAGTGGAACTGATCTGCATGTCTGTAGTAGCTTTAATATTCTGCATATGCTTTTGGACACATTAAGGTCTGTGTAGCTAAAGAGAGATGAGACCAGCAACTAAATCTGATTCTAGATCTGAATGTATTCAGCTGGCAGGAGGAGGACTGGGTTCTGACCCTTGCTGCTTGTGTTGTTTTTATTCTGTGATTTTCTAATGTGGTTGATGCAGGAGATGCAGGCTTGAATCCCTCTAGGGTGAAGATAGCCTAGAACCCAGTCTCTTGCATACTGGATAAATAAATACTATGACTACAGGTCTGTCATGAAAAAAAGATTATTCATAAAGACTAGTTAGACTCACCTATTTAGGGATAATTTTAGTTACTAACTGAGCTAGCATTGGAGATAACATCTCATGGTCCAGCCAATACTGTCGTTTCTGGACTGATAGCATGTTTATATTTGCTTCTGACTCTTTGGACTACTACTCCCATCTAATCTACCATGCTGTCTCTGTAGTTAATGTAGAAAGAGAGTCTTCTCCAAATGTACAAAGTAGGTTAGGTACATTAGGTTTCTGTGCTAAATTACCCTTCAGGAACGACTTATTTCTCATTGTTGCCTGTAGAATCATAGAATCATAGAATCATAGAATGGCCTGGGTTGAAAAGGACCTTAAAGATCATCTAGTTTCAACACCCCTGCTCTGGGCAGGGATGCCAACTACTAGAGCACGCTGCCCAGTGCCACATCCAGCATGGCCTTGAATGCCTCCAGGGATGGGGCATCCACAACCTCTCTGGGCAGCCTGTTCCAGTGCCTCACCACCCTCTGAGTGAAAAAATTCCTCCTAATATCCAACCTAAATCTCCCCTGTCTTAGTTTGTAACCATTCCCCCTTGTCCTATCACTATCAACGTGTGTGAACAGGCGTTCCCCCTCCTGTTTATACGCTCTCTTCAAGTACTGGAAGGCCGCAATGAGGTCTCCCCGGAGCCTTCTCTTCTCCAAGCTAAACAAGCCCAGTTCCCTCAACCTTTCTTCATAGGAGAGGTGTTCCAGCCCTCTGATCATCTTAGTGGCCCTCCTCTGGACCCGTTCCAAGAGCTCCACATCCTTCTTGTGCTGGGGGCCCCAGGCCTGCACGCAGTATTCCAGGTGGGGTCTCACCAGAGCAGAGTAGAGGGGGACAATCACCTCCCTCTGTAGAGGGAGCCTGGAAGATCTGCCTCAGTAGGATCAAATGAGTCTTTTTGAAAACGACCACTCTCTTTCCTTAGGTGGTAAAAAGAGTGTTCTTGTCTTCATTATATGTATTCTAGAAGAAGAATACGGATTTCAACTGTAAGAGGTATTTAATGTGCAGCCCTAATTCCGGTGTCTGTGTCCCTAAGGCCGAGAAAAGATCAGCCACGTTCCTGTTCTCAGGCTTTAACTTAACAGGAAGGCACAGCTTTTTTGTGGGTCATCCTTAGACATGTCCAGTTCTCCCATTACCTGGCTTCTTAGAAACTCAAAGCCTTGATTTTTTTTTTTTTTTTTTAAATCTTCCTGTTAGAGATGAACTTCCAGTTTTTCATGGACCTTAAGCTGATGGTGTCTGTGGTATAGTATCAGCTCCTTCCCAAGGTAAAGCAGACTTAGAAATTAGTGACTCTTGCCAATGCTTAAAAGATTCCATACAAAGTAATAAGTTCCATTTTGAAATCCTTTTCTCTGATTCTTTCATTATGTTCTTAGAGGTCCCTCAGTTTTACGTATTTTAATTGATTTTGTTTGTGCCAGAGGAGTTTCCCAGTAATTTAGATATCATTATATTACAAACTCCATGACTGTAAATTGCAGCTTAATTTAAATATGAAATTCTCAGCAACTTCTGTCCCTGTTGAGGAAACAACAACAACAAAAATGTAGATAACTGGTAGGAATAAGAGGTAAAATTTGTGAACTCATAACAAACAATTTTACTGTAAAGATTAAAGATCATTTTATTTATTTTTACTGGGGTCTAGCAGAGCAACATGTGAACTGATTACAGCATTGCTTAAGACATGTGAGATAACAAGGTAAAGTACAACCTATTGAATAGAGTTGTTTTTTTTCAGACCAAAGCAGTGCTGTTTACCAAATCATTGGCAACATCTTATCACACTAAAACAGACATAGACTTCTTACATTTAGTTTTGAGAGGCAGCTAAAATTCAGTATGTGTACAAACGTTTAAATGGTATTGAAGCAGATGGTCTACAGAAAAGCTAAATAACATTGAACATTAATATCTTCCCCACACCTTGAATGTCGGAAACAGACTGGTTGCAAATGGGAGACAAAGCAAAATTTTTCTTTACTTTCTATGTCTGTGTCATGCAGTGGGATTTACTTCGTAGAATCCCTGAAACCCCTGACATTCCCCTGAACTCCTCAGTGATTTTTGACTTTTTATTTGATAACTTGCTGCTTCCTTACTCTATTTTTGGAAGCAAATTGCAGTATAAAAGCAAAGAAATATTTCATGGTTATAGATACAGAGTAAGTTAAACAGTGCCAGACCCATGTTCTACTTTTGAAACCAGTTAGCACAGTCTTGGTCATAACTATACAACTAAACTCTCTTGTCTTCCAAAACTGGGCTGAATTAGGAAGAGTATTGCCAAGAGCTTCCCGCCTGCTCAGCACTGGTGAGGCTACACCTGGAGTACCGTGTCCAGTTCTGGGCTCCCCAGGACAAGAGAGACATGGAAGTACTGGAGCAAGTCCAGTAATAGGCCACTAAGATGACGAAGGAACACCCGGGAATCTTTTGGAAGAGTGTAGTTGACCCGAGCCATACCATGGTTGGGACCATTGTAACTTTGAGTAATAATGAGAGGAAAGACAGAAAAACTTCAGGTGTCTTTGTGATATTAAAAACTTTCAGGCGCTTAACTAGTACATCTGGTTCCTTAACTCAGAATCAAGCTAACTAATTGCCACACTAGAAATCTCTTTTACCGTGTCAAATTGGTATCTTACCTTTTTACTATTGCCTTCCTTTTCAGTATGAGAAATGAGCCATTTCCAGCACGCAGCATCCAATAATTTTATTTTACAAATTTCTTGCTGTTGCCCTGTCAACATCCTCAAGCATCTTGCTTTGTAACTCTAGCTGGTGGCCTTTTAGTACAGATCTAGAGTATTTTGTTGTGTTGCATAAGTATTCTTTGTGCCTCATGAAATAAACATCATTGATTATCCAAGTGCTTCCTTCCATTCCTGTATTCAAAATGAGGTGTTCAGATGTTATGACAACAGAGATATAAAACTCCTCAGACAGGCAGGCAGAATCCATGGCCTTATCATTAAAGGAATAATGTGCTTTATGTCTTTATCACTGATTATCAGCTTTTTGTGAGGCTGATAACAGTGTCGGTGTTTCATACAGCTTTGTTTCATACAGACCTATTATGCACATGCAAGAAGAAAGAGCAAAACAGCCTTACGATCTGTTCCCTCACAAAACAAACAAACCACCACCACCAACAACAACAACAAACAACAAAACCAACAAAACCAACAACAAAACCAACAAAAAAAAAAAAAGGAAAAGGAAAAGGAAAAGAAAAAGGAAAAGGAAAAGGAAAAGAAATAATAAAAAAAAACAACAACATCACCTGAGAATTGAAGTATTAATCATCAGTGCTGTACGGCCACTAATGTCTCTTAAGAGATAGATGTCTCAGGATATTAGGACTGAGCAATATGTCTTTGATATTCTTCTATTTATTTACTATGATATTTTTTTCTTTTATTGTGATTTACTATTTTTATGTCTTTTCCTGTTGACTGACAAAAACGCAGCCCAAGCATGAGCACCAAATAAATAGAAACAATTTTGAGGGTTTATTTCATTCTTTTTCCATTTCTTTGTGATACCAAGAGCTAGGTAAAACCTGTGCCAATGTATCTCCACCTCTGCTGTGTGAGTTTTTATCAGAGGAAGTCAATTTCTTCCATGTCAGGGAGACAAGCAGCCATAGCCTGAAGCAGCCATCCTGCGTGCAAAAAGGAAATGCGCTGTCTCAACCCCCTTACATGACTACAGATGAGAATCAGGAGGTCTTTCCAGGACCCACAGAAATATGCTGCCAGCCTCTGCTCTCTGTAGGAAATTTGTCTCCAGCAAGTGCCTCTAAGGCAATTCACCTCTCTGCTCCCTGCCATAGCACTGTGATAATAGCGCCATAGTGCAGCTAACCAATTGCATTATTTTCGTATAAAATCCATGAAATTGTCTTAGACAAGTCAAATGTCTGATGCAAAGTGAGTGTGTACAGGTAGAGAGATTCTGAGGGGGCATCTGCCCACAGGATGTGTGAAGTACCTGACATTTTTACAGTAGCTAAAACCTCCAACAGCTATTCATCAGGGATAACGGTATTAATCTGGTATTAAATAGATAATCTAATCTTTCAGTCACAGTGTCTTCCCTGATCGACAGGGTTTTCAAGTGTAATTGTTTGGTATCTACCTGCCCATTCACTTTTGTAACTGAGAAGCAAGAAGAGCAATTTATCTTTACGAGGGTTATTTTTTTTTTTTATTGTAAGAGTACAGTGAATGCTTAGTTCTTTAAAAGAGCATCGAAAAAGCAGTATTTTGGTGTTGTGGTTTAGGTCCAGCAGGCAGCTCAGCACACACAACCACTTCCTCCCTTTCCCCAGGTGGGATGGGGGAGAGAATTGGAAAGGTAAAAGTGCGAGAAATCATGGATTAAGACAGTTTGCTAGGGAAAGCAAAAGCCACACACACAAACAAAGCAAAACAGGGAATTCACTCACTGCTTCCCATCAGCAGGCAGGTGTTCACATGGAATGGTTTCTTGGGAAGACAAACGCCATCGCTCCCAGCATCCCCCCCTTCCTCCTTCTTTCCCCCAGTTTTATTGCTGAGCATGACACCACATGGTGTGGGGCATCCCTTTGGTCAGCCTGGGCCAGCTGTCCTGGCTGTGTCCCCTCCCAACCCCTGGTGCACCCCCAGCCTCCTCGCTGGCAGGGCAGCACGAGGAGCTGGAAAGTCCTTGGCTCTGTGTGAGCACTGCTCTGCAACAACTAAACATCCCTGTGTTATCACCACTAACTTCATCAAAAATCCAAAACATGGCATCATATGAGCCTCTGCGAAGAAAATTAACTCTGTCCCAGCAAGAATCATGATATTTGGTGTAAGATTTCAATCCAATCTTCATTGTGTTAATGCCTGAATGCATAACTACATTGTAAGTGATAAGATCTAGCTGCTTCATCATAAAATGTTCTGTGATGCCTGTTGTTGTGCTTGTGGGTAACAAAGATAATCTGAAGGTAACATTATCTGAAATGTGTAAAACATAGAAAAGGATCAATCTTATTTATCTGGTCACTGTCTATTTTTTATTATTATTTTTAATAAACCTTGCAAAAAATTATATAACTGAGAAAAAAAACTTTAAGCATACCAGAATAATTTTTTCCTATCATACATTCAGAATATCTACTTTAAAACAGCAGATATATTTCTGTTTGCATAACTAGGATTGTATTTCTCTCTAAGTGGGATACTCCGGTACACATAGAGTGCTAAACAGTTAATATTTTAACCACATTATCTCATTGCCTTAGATAACAAAGAGCTAATCTCTGGTTCAAGTCACAGTAACTTGTGAATATTTTATGCCTTTGTTAGGTAATAATGATATTAATCTTGTGTTTTGAACAAAATTAATTCTTAGAGATCTCTGGTCCCCTGTGATCTTCACTGTTTGCATGTGTATGCTTTTCTTTTGGCAGTTCCTTGGAAATATTTGAAACAATCAGAACAGAGAATGAAAGTGCAATTAATGTTGTGAAGACACAGGACAATTGTTAAGGCATATAACAACATTTCAGTTGATAAGGAAGTTGAAAAGTAGTAACAGAGAGGCCATTCCAACACATACTCAATTTATTCTCTCTTTCTATCAGTTTTCAGGTTGTACCAAGTACTGCTATTTTTTCCCAAATGGTGGATTCAGGGTAAAACTGTTTGAAATAGGACATGGGTGGGGTTCAGATTAACACTGGAAAAGTCCTGCCAAGTTGCTGCCCAACTCTGTTGTGCTGTCAAGCAACCCAAGGTTCCTTGGCTGTCCGGAGGCACCATCCTGAACAGTGCTGGAGCTGCCACCGCCCTGTTATGGCCGAGCAGTTGGACTACTCTGGCTAGAGACAGCCGTGACTACATTGCAGGGAAAGTAGTTCCACAGGAAATGTAGGAAATTCAGCAATCATTTTTACATGCCATAAAAGGAGGAGAAGCCATTATTTTGTGAGAGCTCTTGGGACTGGTAGGCCAGGATCGTATTGTTCTAAGCACAAAACAAAGATGTTCCCTGTCCCTGCAAAATTAGTATTATTCATTATCTTTATTTGGAAGGAATAGCATTAATTCCCTGAATCTGTAACTAAAATACTTCATATTTAGGAAACTTTTATACAGCCAAAGATAAATTGATGTTGATTGGAAAAATAGGAGTTCACCTTTGGAAACAAGGGACATAAAATCTGAACAAATTGATGTTCTAGTACTTTTTTTCAGCAGTCAGTATCCTTTTAAGGAGCAATTTATTAAGAGTAGTTTTTGAACTATAAAAAATAGTGGCATGTCATTTAAATTATGGTTATTAGAATAAAGTACCAACAGCCTTGATGAGCTTGGATGAGGTAAATTGCTGGGATTTAATCCAATAGAGAAAAAGATAATTAGATTGGAGGAGGCAGCCAGAAGAATTGGCAGAACTTATCTTGGCATGACCTGTTAAGGAAAGGAATGTTTTTTACAAAAAAATGTAGGAAGCCTGGGGAAATGGCTACATCTGAGTGCCCTGGGAGCAGATGTGGCCACACAGCTTTCATCCTCATCACTTCAGTCAGAGGAGTGGCCCTGTTCTTTTCATTGCAGACCCTGCCACCTGCATTTCTGTCACCTCAAGGTATGGGTGTTATAATGGGCTCTGTATAGTGCCAGGTCTGAGAACGAGCAGTGGTGAAAGCAATGCAGAATGGTTTATCTGCTTTCAGAGCTGACCCACAGACTGGGCTACTTCAAACCAGTTGACCCCATCTGCACTAATTTTCAGAGCAAAACTTAAGATGTTGTTGATTAGGTACTCTATGATTTGGAGCTTGCTGCTCTGTCTTTCGCAGTGGCTTAAAGCCTGGATCTGTTAAGTTTCTGACCAAGCTTTAAACTCACCTCTTGAGAGCTGTTAAGAAAAGTAGGCTGCGAGGTGGGTGGTAATACTAAACCATTTGTTTTTTGTAGGGTTTGGCATATTCTTAACCTGTGGGATATATAGTCCCAGAGACAGCCATGCATTACAGCCATACATTTCAGATGAGAAGAGATAACTGAAAAAGTAGACCTGCATCTAAATTAATGGTATGTAAACAACAAAATAGTTTGGGATAGAATTCATTCAATGGCTATTTGATCAAATTTACGTAGTAATTTAACCTGTTTCCCCTCATGGGAATAATGGGTGGATCAGATCAATAACCAATGAGAGACGGTTACCATGCAGATCTATCCACCTGTGACTGCTGTCTAGACTCTTTATAATCAATATAGAGAAACAGGCTTTTCCATGAGACAATGCATGTCACCCTGAAGTAAATGCCTAATAGGTGTCTATTAGGCTATAGCAGGAGAGTAATGTCACTAATTCAGATAGGAGAGATGTCTAGATCTAGGTGAGAAGAACCCATCTTCTGTCTCTGAAAAATCCAGGGTGCCAGCCAAGGCTTTATAGCCAGCCAGAGAATTATCAAAAACGAGCTGAGACACCCTATGAAGAGTTTCAGGATAAGATGGGTTGGAAAAGTAGTTTTGCTTGTGTTGTAGCAGGTGGTACAAGCTGTATATAGTTCTGCCAGAGGGAATGAACAAGACCTTGCTTTGGGAGACAGCTGTGGAGAGAAAATAAATGTAGAGGTCTGTATAATTGGCATTGTACTTCAGATTACCTCTCAAATAGTAGGCACACAGCTTCGCCTGTGTTGTTTGTACAGATCTACTGGAATTCTCCCCTGTCAAATATCCTATCTTTGCCTTTTTTCCCCTATTCATTACATGTGGTGTAGAGTTTTGAGCGTATGGCTTTTTTGTCCATGCACTGCAAACCACTTTACCAGGTAGGATAGTATTAGTATTTTCAACTTAAAATTGACTTTAATTGGGCTTTTCAAGCCAATTTCTTTAAGAGGTACTGTGTCTGGTGTCAGGACCTCCTTAAAACATCGTATCAGTTTCAAGGTAGTTTCTTATATTTCTCTCTTCTTTCCAGTAGGAGTGAGTCACCCACTACAAAGCATTTGATATCTCTTCTTTAGACATTTTGGAGATGCTCTTCTGAGCCTTCACAGTAAGAAGAGTTGTTTTCATGCCAGACCAATTTTTCCTGCCAAATTTATGAGATTGCTGAATAGAGCTTTATAATGGGAGCTGGCTGCAACCTTAACTACAGGGTGGCTAATATCTCCATGTAATAATAGAGAAGTGTATTCTGTTTGTGTAATTCAAATAATAATGTTGAAATTGAGGAGAGACAGGGACCATTTCCATATCATTAAACAAAATTGAAAGGAGTAAAATGTTCTGAAAAGAGAAGGGGAAAATGATAGCTATTTTTTATTTACTCCCTCTGTTCTCTGCTTATACTTTCTCCCTTTTTTCTCCCTTCTCATTTCTTCTGCCACCAACTTTCCTATTTTTAATTAGTAGGTATTGGCATGGGTTTCAGAGATAACATTAAAAAGAAGTTATCAAGCTAGGTTTTATGCTGCATGAACTGAGAAACTGCAGATGCTGTGGTTGCCAAAAAATGGTCCCAGGTGAAAGTTATTACTGCAAAGGGCAGGTTTGTCTCAAGATTGCCTTATTCAAAAACATAATTTCTTTTGTATCAAAGACATACAAAAGCATTTCCCATCTCCTAAGCCAATAAGTGTAAGAGTTGGGACACAATGTAAAACTGCTTGTGCTGATCCCTATGTTTTTATTTTAAGGCAAAATTCTTTCTCATTCTAATAGAATTCAGGCTATATTGTCCCAAAAGCTGGCAGTAGTGGTGATATAGCAACACTCCGTTCTGAGAATTAGATGACAGAAACAAAAGCCCTTGGGGTTTTGGGGGGTTACAAGTCCAGGTTATACTTGGTTTCAAACACTCATTGTTTTTCAACCTTCCAGGCTGAAAATGCTCTGAAAGCTCTTTCCCACTAAGTAACAGATTTATGAGTAAACAAAGTGTACTCTGGTTTGCTCAGAATTCCAAACAGAATTTCCAAATAGTCATTGGCCAAAGGGGGGTCCTATATTAATTTTGTCTACAAAATAAATGTAGCTGGTCTTTGTTCTTATGTGCCCGATTAGAACTAGTTCTAGTAAAAAGAGCAGTTGTCTTTATGCACATTGACTGCACTCTGATGAGTGTCAGTTTAGACTGGATTAAACTGTTTTCTCTTGTCTTTTAGTCTCCATGGAAGAAATAGACCCTGGACTGATGTCATGTGTGGAAAGGCTTTCGAGCTGCTTTCTTCCAGCAGCCTCTTGTCTACGGAGGCCAATAGAGCTTGTTCAGGAGAACATTTTTAAGCTTGACAACAGAAAAGTGTACTTGATCTTTAAACACATGTACATTGTCTGACTTCAGTGTCATGGGGAAAAACTTTCCATCCCATGTCCCTTTGTGGTGTGATAATAATCATTTCACATCCCTGTCCCAAGAAGTTCTCTGTTAATTTTTGGGCAGGTAATAGGAGTTGAAGGCACAACAAAGTTACCTTTCTTAAAGTGTGCAGGAAAGAAGATAAGGAATTTCTTGGCCAAATGATTGAAGGAGAGGGAAAGATATTTGAGCATGAGAATATCTGAGGATGAATGTCCTTATTTTTTGACAGGAAGGTGAACAAATAGTGCTTCATCTTGTACTGATATATAAGCACATATTCATGGTCCCTTCCCTGGCCTGTCCTCTCCAAACACCCTGAGTCTACAGCAAAAGCTCTTGCTATAACGTGTCAACAGGACAGGGACTGAGTTCATCATTGATACTTGGAGGAGGGCCATCAACAGCTATTTCAATAGCCTTAAGCAAACAAAATATTCAGGTTCTTCACAGTGTCTTTCAGTGCTACCTCCTCCTTTTTGCTTTTTCTCTCCTTCTCTGTGTGCAGGTAGTTCAAGATACAGAACGTCATATATAGATTAGTTTTCAGGATCATTTTAAGTTAATCTAATTTTATGCTGCTGTAAAACAGTACTCCCGCTCTACTCTGGTACTGCTGGCCATATCTGCCTACCTCTCTCTGTTGTCTCAGATCTCTCATATTAAAGAGTTCATTCTCTGCCAGCAGCCAACCAAACTGAAAAGAGGTTAGCACTATACATGGCTGACACCAATTTGAAAAAAACAAAAACAAAAACAAAAACAAAAACAAAATCAAAAACAGTTTAGGCTAGCAGGTTTCTCAAAATATCTGTTGTTACATAATATATAATCTTGCACATAACAAATTCTATAAATATATGCTAATTATGTTTTACAGAAAGTTTCAAAGGCATTGCCAGAATCTTTTCTGTGTAAGCCAAAAGACCTTGTGCTCATTCTGGCATTCTTATAAGACGAGAAGATTCAAAATCATAAAAATATCTTTTGCAAGAGAGAGCAAAATGACAACCAGTCATGGGATTAGTGTTATTCAGGATAACTTTGCCATATAATTGGCTATCCTGCCTTCTCTGCAGTTAAGCAGTTACTGCTGACTGCTCTTCATTTTGGAACATGGCTACTCTTACTTATCACTTAGATTTTGTAACTTAAGAAATTATAAGTTATTTTTATCAAAATAATTTTAAATAAAAATGGTTAGGATTTACACTTGTGCTGAGCTCATATGTTCTATTTTTCTCACAGCAGTTAGGTATATTTCTGTCCTAAGTGCAGATAATTACACTTATCCAGCTGGGTACATAATTTTGAAATCCTTGGTAAAAAGGTATTCATCAAATATGCTTTTATTTCTTAAAAACAGATAAGTAGCAAAGAGTGTAAAGGAAGTTTTATCTTGTGGCTGTGCTTTCCTGAGGACTTCCTTGCCTTGCAAAAATATGCTGGAAGTCTTCCTGTCTCATTTTGCCAGCAGGATTTACTAACTTCATACTACAAATTAAGTCAGTAAAGACATCTTGCAGTTATCAGGCCTAGGAAAGAGGGCATATGGCAAGGATACTTTGGGTAGAAAAGAACTTTGATTGAGTTTTTTGTCTTCGAAGATACAGATTAATTACCAAAAGGGCAAACAAGAAAATGGGGTTATTAATCCATGTATGTTAACCCATTATATGTCTTAAATAAGAGACAAATGCTGTGAGATCTTCATTGTGAATGTGGTGGGATAGCAGTATTAGTACCAATATCTTTCAAATTGTTGTCTGACTTTGGCAGCCCACAGGATCTGCAGGCAGCGACAGGCCACTTTGTTGTCAGGACATCTTTTTTCTGACCTCAGTATTCTTGTGTTCTGGGACAACTCTGAGACCTGCAGCTTGTCACTGTGTAGGTTTTCTAGACCTTGTTAAATGCTTCTATGCCTGTTTCTGTGGTATAGGCTAAGCATACAGGGCTTATATATGGGTTATATGGGCTTTTACACATATGGGAAAGAGTCTAACAGAGGGCCACCAGCGATCAAAGGATTGGAGTGCCTCTAAGGAGAGGCTGAGAGAGTTGGGACTGTCCAGCCTGGAGAAGAGGAGACTCAGGAGGGATCTCATCAATGCATGTAAATACCTGAAGGGAGGATTCAAAGAGGACAGATCCAGGCTCTTTTCTCCTGGTGCCCAGTGACAGAATAAAAGGCAGTGGGTACAAACTGAAACACAGGAGATTCCATCGTTGGAACACAAGAGGTTCCAAATAATCTAAATATCAGGTTCTAAATATCAGGAAGCACTTTACTGTGCGGGTGACAGCACTGGTACAGGTTGCCCAGAGATGTTGTGGAGTCTCCCTCCTTGGAGATATTCAAAGGTCATCTGGAGATGGTCCTGGGCACCCTGCTTGAGGTGACCCTGCTTGAGCAGGGGGAGTTGGACCAGATGAACTCCAGAGGTATCTTCCAACCTCAGCCATTCTGAGATTTTGTGACTCTGATATGCCCAACCAGTGCTCAGGTCAAAACTGAATGACTGTCCATCTTGCATACATGAAACTACATTCTTGCTTATCCTTAGCATGGACTTCAAAACATGCCAGGATAAGCAGGGTACTCAGATAAGCCCATTGTTTTACTATGATTCTGGGCACAGGAAGCATAAATGGACTGGCATGTTCATGTTGACAACTTTCATGTTGAACCTCTCACAGCCCACATGCTACCTTGCAGTACGTACAAGCTGTGATACTGCAATACCTTATGAGCAGAAAGCTGTCCCCCCTAGCCCTGAACTGTGAAGTACTGTTTCACTTGAAATATGTGAACTGTGTCTGCTGAGATGCTGTTGGCTAGTGTGAAGCAGTTATGCATATTTCCCCATCTTTTATTGCGGAGCACCCTGGGGATATTGAGACTTGAAAAAGGTTTTTTGCCCAGTCATCCATGAACTCATTTTTAAATTTTGCTAAAGCTGTCTTTTTCCATTTCTGTATCTACTGTTGGATGTTATGTTAATAGAGAGTGGTGCTTTGAATTGTATTAATTTTTCAATAGCCTATTCTAGCCTCTTGTTCTATTCCTGCCCTTCTTGTAATTTATCTTGTGTGGGTAGCTTGCTGTCTGCTAGCAGAGATTGAGATTTCCAGTTCTCCATGACTTGTAATGTTTTGTCTGACTCCTTTTCCCATTTATTTTGATGTGCTCTGCTAACATTGATGACTAAAGCAACTTCTGACAGAGAACTGTCCCCATTATCTGCAACATCCTACATTTCTTACACGTTATTTTTAAAAAAACTATTTGTGTGATAGTGTTTATTTCTTTGTTTGTTTTGTTTTGTTTTAATTTCTGTCTGGGTTCCCTTTGTCTCTTTTCAGAATGCTTGGGGATTGTTTACTTCATTTCCCTCTGTGCCTATAATTTGTCCATCTCTGGGGGGATTGTTAAAGAGAGGGAAAGAGATTTCGCAAGAGTCTGCCATAAAGGTTGCAATCCTATGAGGGCAGCAATTTGCAATTAATGGAACCAGCAATTGGAATTGCCATTAGCAGCCAGGTTGTTAATGGTCACTAGTTTCAGTAATTAGTGTCATCCTCTTTGTTGTTGCTGTTGCCCTATTTTGGATGTATTGATGTGTTGGTGTAGGGTCCTTAACACTGTGATGCCAATAAGGTTGCAATCAAGAGATCTCAGCACTCTGACTTGACTTGAGGAATGTCCATAGATTTGCTGCAGTGGCTAGGTTTTGTTGCAGACAGACACACTTCCAACAAGCTTAGCCTAATGATTATGAGGGCAGGAGTTAAGGAATATGTACATGTGAAAAGGTGGTTGGCAAAACACAGTATCACTTACCACTATATTGTGCATTAGCAGCATTTCATCCACTTTTGTGTTACAGAATCACAGAATC
>VXAA01001723.1:1116538-1132181 GCA_013399115.1 Anseranas semipalmata | reverse complement strand
CTCCTCATCTGCCCCTGGACAGTTCTCAATACATTGCAGCTGCTCTGTCACGTAAAGAGCAACTCCTCCACCTCGCCTTGCCGGCCTGTCTTTCCTGAGAAGGACATAACCATCCATGACCCCATTCCAGTCATGTGAGCCGTCCCACTACGTTTCAGTAATTGCCACCAGATCATAATCTCCTGACCGAACACAGATTTCTAACTCCTCCTGCTTATTCCCCATGCTGCGTGCATTGGTGTACAGGCATTTCAGGGAGCGAGCTGAGCACGCCGATTTCACCCTAGGGGGGCGGGAGGCCTCCCGGTCTTCCTCAATACCAGAGTGCTGCCCCACTGGTGCAAGCCCAGCTACAACCCCAACCCCCTTCGAATCTAGTTTAAAATATGCTCAGGAGTGCGGCGATGCTATGTAACAGAGCATCAGGCAAACATGGCAGCAGTTTCAGGAGAAAAGGAGAGAGAAGGAGGGGGAGGCATCAGTGTGTGGGGACAGGAGAGGGCTGTGGCTGCAGAAAAAGGTAATTTGCTGACAAGAGTGCAGCAATTTATTCTGAGCCACTACGATGGACTGGTGCGTTCCCTTTCATCTCTGACTTATCTCCTCATTTCTACTACAAACCGTGGGCAGCACTGGGCCTGCCTCTCTCCTCTGACTCAGTGGATAGTGCTGACCTCGGAGGCTAGGACAGGCCGCTGCCATCAGCAGGGCCTTCATCTCTGCTCCCCTTTCCCCGATGAGCCCGGCAGCATCCCAGCTTGCCAGTGGACAAAGCACAATGCAAACCCTGCATCTATGGCCAAGCTTCAGCGGGAGGCGTTAGGTGGGAAGGTCTCTCTGTTCATCTTGGGGCTTGCTATCAATAGTTTCCTTTCATTCCAGTCTGGTGATAGTGAACAGGTTGGTTTCTTCTTTTTTTCATTCCTACTTACTGACTTCAGATTTTGTGGTTTGGATTTGTTTGTTTGTTTTCCCTAGGACTCCTGGCTTTCACGGCTGGTACTGCAAACATACATTTGCCAGGCAGACCTCGGGGGTCTGGCTCCCTCTTAGCTCTGCGCAGTGCCATGCGCACTCACATATGGTTATGTATCCCCCGCACCCCATTAAGAAAACTGCTCTAGAGGTGACCACCAGCAGTGCTAAAGGAAATGAATGAATGAACAGAACTAGCTCAGCCAACCTGCTCCTTACTTAATATCCACAGCGCTTGCTCTGGAGAGGGACCTCCTTGTCCGCAGGCCAGACAGCAGGAAGGCTGCAGAAAGGTTGTGGGAACTCCCTCTGGTTTCATCTCTTTTACTATTCAGCTGAAAGGGAGGCCAGAAAGCTTTCTAAAGTGGACCTGAGCACTCAGTGTGGAGGGACTGGAAAAGGACTGTGACAGCTGTAGAGCAATACTGGAAAAAGGTGAAAAGGAAAACAAAAGAAATAGAAGTTTGATAAATAAAATATTATACAATGAATTCTTTTATGCAGCAGCACAGAGTGCGCTGGCCTACTCTTTCCTTTTGGTACACCATGTCAGCTGGCATGGCTCCCCAGGGGGAAGCCTGCCATGGGTGCAGCACCTACCACTTGACTCCATGCGGGAGCTGTTTTCCTGAAGAAGGATAATGCTAGAGTAAGAGGGTGGAAAGGCAAGCAGGAGGAAAAAAAAAAAAAACAACTCCAAAACCTTAGCAAGCCTTCAGATGATGTACCTTACAGAAAGATCCCACCTTCAGCCTCGGCCAGGGGATTCCCTGAAGAAGACAACTCATTGGTAGCAAGGAGCCAAGGGATGGGGCAAGGCTGAGGTGAGAAACCAGCCTGCTGGAGAAGGAAGGCCCCCGCGGAAATGACCTGCAGGCAGGCTGCAACTGGCACCTCGCAGAAGAAGGTAAAATGTTTAACGCTTGGCAAGCTGCTGCTGCCTGTCCGTCTCTCCGTCTCCTGAGCAACTTTTTTACAGCCCAGGGAAAATGATTTCAAGTGCTCTGCTGTATTGTTGGTTGATTGGACGCTTATCTAGCTGTTTCTCTGCATTTTAGACACAGAAGCTGTTTTGTATTTTGGTTTCCTCTCTCCTAGACAGTTCTGTGAAGCCTATTGCTGGAAGATGCGGGCATACACTGGTGGTCGTGCTCTCATACTCCCTCTTTACCTCGGTACCAAGTGGAGCAGCAGGACCCTAAGTCAGAGAGTCCCATGTATAAGCACAGCAAAGAACTCTCCTCAAAATACTGAGGACTATCACAGTCCTCTTCCCAGTGAGAGACCCTGGCCAGGTGGAGCACAGGCTGACTGCACCTTGCTGTTTAGCGCATCTCACCAGCATCCTGAGGACCTGCAGACTCAGGCTTTTACTCTGCTCTCAGCTGCAGTACAGTTCCCTCAGTTGACTCCATTTCTTTGATCACACCAGCTGGTTTGGTGGCAAAGGCAGGGAGGAGGTTTCCATCAGCCCAGCTCACACAGGAGGGCACCTTCTGAAGAGCAGCCCACTCTCTGCAGTCTCTGCTGTGGTCAGGCCAGAAGGCCAAAAAAGGCGAGTGCATCATGTGTTAGATAAATGACTCCTCCTTTTGGAGCCTGGAAGGAAAGGGAGCTGTTCTGGAAGCCCTGAGCCTCAGTACCTGAGTTCCGTCTAGAATATGTGTCCAGACTAACCAGCTGCTTCCAGATTTCAGTGTAAGTCCCAAGAAAGAATAAGCATAGTAGCACTAATTTGCTGTACTGCTGAAGCCTTAAAAAACTCTCTGAAAGCTAAATTTTTATTAAGGCTGTTTCTTTTTTTTTTAAATTGCATGTCAGTGCCTGTGCCAAACATCAGCAGTCAACACAGGACTTAGATGATAACAAACGTAATGTTAATTACATGGTTATTGTTACTCATTTTTTAATAAGCTCTTTATATGCAATCAAATAATAAAGCAAAACCGAGGCTCTTTGCAAAGCATACTGTTCCCCAGCAAGCACACAAGAAGGCAGAAAGATCTCCAGAAAGGGCTCCAGACATGGGGGTGAGGTTTCTAACACCGATCTCCAGGTCTTCTGACAATGCAGCCGGGGTAGCTAATCTAACAGCCTGGCAAAGATACCGGCAAAAAGAGTAGAGCTATACATAAGGACACCCAGACTCTCTCCACCCATAATACCCCATCCCCACGCTCCCAATGTCTCAAATCACTCAGGAGAAGCAAACCAGCTATCTAGAAAAATATCTCTTTGCCTTACTCTCCTCCCCACCAAAACTCCAGCGCTCATGGCAGACTTTCCAGTTCTCTGAATGTTAAATTGTCACGCTGAAGTATTTCACACCTTGGCAGGAGCAGAAGCTTTATCCCATTAGGAGAGGGAAAGAACTCCTGCTCCCCACTTGATATCAGCCTTGGAAGAGTCTAAGATAAAAGACATCAAAAAGCTCTGATGATTTTGTATGCAGGAGGATGACATTATTTTAGAGGATTCCCTCTGCCCTGTAAAGCTGGACTTAGATTAGTAAGGCGCCTGGATTTGTTGCTGAAGGCAAGCAGACAATAGGCCTGGTACAGTGAGCTAAAATGTCCTAAAACATTTCTAAAATACTTCATAATGCCAGACACAATCATATCTTTAATAGTAACACACAACAGCATAAAGGGTTTACCGACATGAATTGCAATGTGTTGCCTTGTTCCTGCATGACAGTGTTACTATATGGAGGTTGTTCCAAACAACAAAGCTGATAAAGCCAGATGCCATCCCTGCCAGCACACATCGTGTATCTGGGGCAACTTAGGGACCTGCTGATTGCAGGAAATCCTCCTCCTACCAAACACATGCTGGCAGCAGAAATGCTTCACGGCAGTTTCTCAGTCTTAGCGACTGTAACAGCTCCTGCAATCTTTGCGAGGGAAGCGGAGGAAGAGGAGCGGGAGATTGATTGTCGCTCACCCTCTCGCCACATTACCAAAGGAACCGCGCAGTGAGGGACGCGTAAGGAGCCTCGGAGAAGGGAGATAAGGGAACGGAGGGGAGGAAGGTGGACTTTAGAGATACACACCCCCAGTTTGCCTATGGGAGCCTGTAAGAAAGTGTCTGAATGCTGATCTTTATTAATACACCCGAGTGTTAGAAAAGTTTGGCTTTCTGTCTGAGCCTTGCAACATGAATCCAGCCCTAGTCAGCAGGCACTACTCACGGCCAAGCCCCTTTTTCTGGATGGAAACAGGCTTCCTGCAGGGATGACGCAGCTCAGCAGGGGCAGCACAGTGA
The DNA here is from genome assembly GCA_013399115.1 of Anseranas semipalmata. Classification (NCBI taxonomy): domain Eukaryota; kingdom Metazoa; phylum Chordata; class Aves; order Anseriformes; family Anseranatidae; genus Anseranas; species Anseranas semipalmata. Next base: position 1,127,942 of record VXAA01001723.1, on the reverse strand, counting down.
CGCCTGCACGGGGACGCAGCCAACACCAGTTAGTACCCGTGGTGGGAAAGGGCTGGGAACCCTCTTGGCACCAGTCAGCTCAAACCTGTCCAGGCTAAGGACCTGACCCAACAGGCCTCACTTATGCAATACTTCTGGAGAAGTATTTCAGTGAAGTCCAGTTGCAGGTGGAATCTGTAGGGCTGCCTGTCAGGAGCAGAAATGCTGCTTGGGGAAGGAGAGACAACATCTGTCCTAAATTCCCTTGTACAGCACTTTTTTCCCTGTTTTTTTAAGCTTCTATTTGGTATTTACTTCACAACTAGACCCTTCATGCTCTGCAAACACAGGCCCACAAAATGACTGAAGCAGTGCTGGAACAAGACATCCAGAACATGATGAGAAAGGGAGGGGAAGAAATTACAGGGAAGAAAACAGAAGGCAAAAAAAAACAGCCAGCCCAGCAAACAGCATTTAAGTCTCTCTCTTCTTCTCTCATTCCCTTGTTCAGTCATTTCTGTCCTGCTTTGAGTGTGCTGTTTTTATCTTCTTCGCTCTCATATAAAAGCCCAGCTCCCCTAGCGAGCGTGCAGATGATGATTTGGCATTGTCCAGGACCATTATGCTGTCAGCTCTCAAAGAAAAAAAGGCTTGTAAAAATCCTGTAGTCAGACAAAGGCAGAGCGTACAGCTCAGGACAGTTTGTACTGCTGCCTGCTAATAACCTTTCTGAACAATAGCTTACACGGAAAGCTCTTCCACAGAACATGAAATTCCTCTTTCAGCTTCACCTTCACTTACTCCTAATTACTGTTCCACTCTCAGCTATACGCATGCTACATATGCAAATCATCTTTCAACCTCTTTTGAACAGAGACAGAGGTGCATTTCCTTCCCCCTGGTCCTGTTCTAGTGCCATCCTACACTGCTCTTGCACAATCCACCGCACGCTCACAAGTACTCCCAGTTCAGCCCTGGCTACATGCACATTCATTCACATATGTGGTCTCCACCACTCCCACCAACTTGGCTCCTGCTCCTCTCTTAGATACATGGAGCTCAGCTTAACACGTGCTATTTTTCTTTCTTCGCATATTCAGAAATAGAAATCTGAAAGAAAATGAAGAAGATGTCCAAGAAAGCCACTTCTGTTAAAGACCTAAGATAGGAACAACAGCTTTTTCCAAAGCACAGAAAATCAGCAAGTTTTCTTGAGGCAACATGTTTCTAAAGAAGGAAGAAACCACACCAGTGGCTTGAGGAGATGATTGTTCCCATTGTCCCTGAGCCCCAGCGCGGTTGGGTCCATTGCATTGGGTTCTTCTGCTTGGCTTGTAGAGACTTGGGCCCCTGACAGAAGAACTTAGGTGACCTATCTCAATTTATGACATTATAATCCCCACCGTTTGCTCAACCCCTCTGGTGGAGATCAGCAGCTCCATAGCAGAGTCAACAGGAATATGCACATTATGTGCCACATGTTCCTGTTTACAGCATTAGACCACTGCTGATAGTGGGTTTGGGCTGAGATGCTGGACTGTGAAACTAAGCTGAAGTGTGGTCATGTGTCTTTCTGGCAGCTCAGCTACATGAAAAGTTGCTCTCTCCCTCAGCATAACCAGCCAGCTAGTGGCATCTCTGCTGTCCTGCCAGAGGAGTCTGCGACACCGTACAGCCAGCTCTGGGGATACCTGCGTTTACAGGAAAGATTGAAATGGCTAAATCTGACAAGTGCAGGCTGCCCCCTCTTTGAGATAATCCTGAAATGAGTGCATGGATTTGGCAGCATGTAAATGAGACCGCGAAGCTGGTGTACAAGCACAGTGGTACAGAGGAACCTGGAAAGGAGAATGGAAATGGACTTGAAAGTGACCCTTGCACTGTAGGTACCTGAGCCAAGGTCAACACGCAGAAACTCCAAAGACAAAAGCACAGGCAGGCTCTGATCTCTGCTACACCTATCTAATGCCAGATGTACGCTACCGCAATCAATGGTGTTAACTCTAGAGTTACACCCATCCTCAAAAGGTCAGGATGTGGCCCAGACGCTTTACAGTGGGGTAAGCAAGAGCAAGCTCCAGGCTTGCGGGCTTTCAGCAGCGTATCTGCTGAGCTGGGACTAGTTCCTGTTCACCGCCTGTAGATTGTAATGAAAGTCACGTATCTGAAGCTGGGGACAGGAAAGCTGTGTGGAATCCAAGGTTTTGCAAGTGTACTGAACAATAACAACATGCACCAGGGATGCACTAGGGATGAAATCCACCCTGAAAACCAGGGCTGTCAGGAACAGCCTTCTTTAAGCTCTGAGCTCTCTTCTGAGTAGGGCTGTATCCTGCTGTCTGTTACCGTGATGCTTATTCTGAATAATGCTACGTTTATCTTAGTTGACAAACATTTACCAGAGCTGATGAAATAAAGGTACATGCCTACTGAAACAAGAACCTAATTCAGGCAACAAAATACACTGTATCTATGATGAACACCAGGCACAAACTGGCTAGAAGAAGGTCACATGAAGTGAAAACCTGGATCTGTAGGACTAGTTTGGTGTTCTTCGGGTGCACTGAATGAATATGACTTACACGTGGAGCTTCAGCTCTAGGCACTGTTCCAACCCCTTCATTGCTACAAACAATTTCACCAGCCCTCAGAAACACCCTGTGTGCAGAAGGTATTTACGTGGAGGGAACATGGTGTCAGGGACCTTTGCAACCTTCTCCCTGGGGGTGTTGTGGGAAGGGATGGGGCAAAAGCCCTCTGGGCTAGAGTTGGTCGCAGGGGCTGACACCAGTCCTTTAGGAATGTTCTAGCATATCTTAGCAGCCAGGATGGGTGGCCAAAATCCCAAAGCAGCCTGTATAGCTCAGGACATGGCCAGATGCCTGAGAGGGGCAGAGAACCCAGCAGCTGTGGGGAACTGCAGTAACCCATATATTCTGCTTCTCCCCATTACCACTTCCTCTGACCCATTCCAGCCAGCCTCAAAGTTAAGGTCCACTCACCACATGCACTCACCAAATCCCGTTTTAGGGAAACAACACCCCAGCACTCACACAAGCCTGTGTCAAGTTTGCCACTGTATATGTAGCTTCTAGCTTAGATTCTCTCTTTATTCTTGTTTTTTTTCATTTTCTCTTTCTTTTTCCACTTTCTTCTTGTGCTAAAGTATCATGAGCAGAATAAAATCTTGACATACTTTCCAACCCAAGATAGCTAGTGGTTTTACCTTCCCTAAAATAAATCATCCCACACTTCTTTGGAAAACATGAATGCATTTCCCTGTGGTCCACAACATCTGAAGCATACTGTCATTATTATTAACTGAAGGAGAGCCTTCAAAGCCTGTGTTGTCATCCCCAGGTACTTCAGTATGCGATGTTCGGAGCGGGGCCCGGATCAGCACAATGTTTTTGCTCAATGTTAACGTCAGACATTCAGGTCTCTCCAATTTCCAGCACAGCCAAGCCCACTTGCAGAAGTTCATGGTCTTACCCAGCAGTGCAAGAAATGGGCTCTTTATGGAGTATGAAATCCATTTTCTCCAAGCCTTCATTCGGACTGTGCTTTATGACATGAGAAGATGCAGTAAGTGAATAAAGCACTACATTCTTGCTGAGTGATGGACAGATGATCCCAGCAGACTATCTGTATCTCCCCTTGCCATTGCTGTATATTTGTTGGGCTGTCAGTCTTAAAGCCAAAATGACCTGGGAACCTAGACTTTCCCAAGATTTTTTCCCCTGCTCATTCCAGAGGAAGAACTGGAAGCTAACACAGGAGTGAGGGCAAGGAGAGGGGGAAAGATCAGCTTTGGCACCTGTAAAGCTTAGATAAGAGGAAAAGTGATGAGTGAGGAGCTGGGACTCAGCTGAACTGCAGATGCAGCACTGCAGCCAAAGCAGAGTGGCTGCAAGAGAGCCTGTACTGACTTCACAGAAATACCGGCAGTGAGGGTGGGAAAGCACTTACTGAATTCCTTCTCTTGACATCCAGGAAGATTGGCGAAAGGAAAGGGAAGCAAGCAGGGACTGAGGTCACTTACCAGAGCCAGAGAGAACTAAGAATCCAAATCCCCATTCTAAAGCTGTTCCCTTAGTCACCCACCCCTAAGCAAGGTTTCAAGGTTTTGTTCATGCAGGGAGAAAACAATTATGTAAGAGAGAGAAAACCCATGAGTTACTCAGTTACTGGAGTTACGGGAAGCAATTCTGGGAACATCTGCATTCCCCTACCCTCTTCACTCAAAACAGTAGTTAAAATGAATTAATATCAGGGAAAATACTCTGCTCCAAGAGAGAGGGAGATCATCTGTACCTGAGCACTCCTGCCTCAGAGACAGTCTAAGGAGGGCAGTGCAGTCCCTTCTGATTTGAAGATAACCTTTCTCCCGTGGTCCCTTTCCCAACTGGCATCACCCTGCTTGCTTTGAAGGGAGCCAGAGCAATTTATACCAGCTAGCAACCTCACCCACTGTATTATTGGGTTTTCCCAGAGATGCTGCTTGGTACCTGATCCCTGAACCTCCCTGCTCTGCTCTGCCTAGTGTGGGATCCCAGCAGCCAGTAATTCCCTGCGTGCTGGTGAAAGCGTCTAGGCTCCTGCTCGGCCAGAGCATCCTGGCTAACACTGCTGATGGCTCTGGGTTCATAGTCACTCACCGTACCCCCCCAGCCAGCAGCTGAAACGGGCAGTTTACTTCTCCTAGCCTTTCAGCTGTCTGGTCTGCCTGCCTGCCTGCCTGCGCTCGCGCCTCCCTGCCATCTCTCTCCCCCGCATCCAACCTCGCTCGCTGCCTGGGCGGTGAAGCAGCACAGATAGGCAGGCTCACACCCTTTACCTCCGGCCTCAGCTCCTCGCAGCTGCTTTCACCCCAGAGCTTTCAGGCACTGAACTGCGAGATCCCACCAATAGGAGAAAATTTGCCTGCCAAACCCTCGCGATAGACAGGTACATGGATGTGACTGTGGGGAATGAATGCTTCCTCCCCCTCTCCCCAGGACACAAAGAAGTCCTATTCTCCAACAGTGTCAAACACGGGTTCAAATAGTCGATACTTCCCCAACACAAATGCAAGAAAGGAAGACGAAATGCAAGGGAGAGCAAGAAATTAGTGGTACGGAAGGCTCCTTTTAAAAGCAAAGCTTCCAGTCTAGAATCTCAGTGGTGCAATCTTGAAGGCCATTAAAATCAAGCTACAGTGAAGTAGCAGCAGAGGAGAAGGTATAAAGCAAACAACAACAAAAACAAAACAAACCCTCTGTGTAGAAACAATAGGCAATATTTGGCCAAAGCTCAGGGAAGGAAGGTCAGGGAGGAGATGGAAGGGGAGGGGGAGAAAAATAGAGTGTATGCATGTGAACAAACTCCAGGCAGTTTGTCAGACCTTAGGTCTTTTTTGCCAGCTTAACCTTCGGTCTGCGGACACGCTGGCTGGGGCGTAGACCTTTCAACATGCGTGTTCTGTGGAGCACAGGCAGTGGGGCCAGATCGGTCCCTCCTGTAACTCTGCCTATTTGAGCAGACTTTAGTGCAACTGTGTCGTGGTGAGCTCATGAGCTAAGTGTACATGTGAAGGTTGCAACTAGATCTGTTTTCCCATGGGAGTGAGATTTTTTTTCCTCTGGTTTCCCCAAGAATATCCTTGAAATAGATGGAGATTTTTTGTAATAAAAAGAGGATAACTGGGCTTGCCATAAATCTCTATGATGTACTTTCAACAATCCCTGCACCCTGTATGACTCAGCTTGGGGGGCACTTTTTAAGTGGTAACAATGGTGTATACTACTGGTGGAATAATATTTGGAGCACCATATAGCAAAGGTAAAACTAGGGCACCATACAAAATATTTATTCCAGTTTCAAACAATCACCATTTGTGGCCTCATGGCTCAGCTACCAAGTAGCAGCCAGGAATGACTTCCACAGCTGTGGAAGATGATGGGAGCAGATGGAAGTAGACATGAGAACTGCACTGGTGGTAGCACAAATACACCTGTGGCCTGGCCAACCTGCAGGCAGTTGGTTTCCTACCTGTTTTCCTCCTACAGTTGAGAACAACTGGCTGCCAGGCCAATTCCGGATTCAAGTCCTGGGATAGGAAATCAGCAGACAATCGGCTGACATCTGTTGATTTGACGGGATCATGAATGCCTTCCCGTATTTGCATGACCTACAATCAGACTGTGAGATGCAATCAACAGATCGCTAATGCATTTATCTGACAAACTGGAAAGCCACCGGAAAGGCCTGAGCAGGAGGAGTGTTGAGGGGTGAGGGCAAGAAGGATGTGGGCAACCTGAGAAGAGTCCATAAAAGAGCAAGAGAATGACCAGAGATGTAGGACACACGAACTACAAGGAAAGCCAAAATCAATGGGACCTGCTCAGCTTAAAGAAGACTGAAGAAGGACACAATAAAAGTGACGAAATCATGAAATCCCACAAAACAAACAAACAAATAGATAATGAAGCACAAGCATAATTTGTCCTAGGAGGGTGTGGAGTCTTTCAAAACAAGCTAGAGAAACAGTTATCAAGAATGACTCAGGAGGAGCTGACCCTGTCATTATGCAAGGATATGGACTAGCTAGCTTGTGGGATCCCTTCCAGACCTTTGTTCCATACATCCATTGTAAGATGAACATTATGCACCTACCATGTACTAGCAGAGTCTAGTCAGCAGGCATACTTTCTGTGAAGGCAAGAATATGAGAGGGAGAAGGAAAGGAGGGGAACAGAACACAGGACTCCTTACAATTCAACACATCAGTGTGCTGGATCAATCTAACTCACACATGAAGTATTTCCTTGTTATCATATTGGCTGCAGCATTCAAGACAGGCAGTCATGCTAAGCTGCTATGAACCTGCACCAATACTCATCCCAGTAAGTGCTTTCCTCACCTGTGGCTCCTCAACCCCAGCCCAGCCAGGCAGGGGGACTGGTGCTGTGATGGAGTGCTTCGTAAATATGTGGAAACCCTCCTTCCCAGATGGCAGGGAAAGGGAGGAAGAATAATACTATCAGAGTTCATTGTCACTGGGGCTATGCATGATGCCTCCAGCTAAAAGGGGAATAGGATATTCCTATGGAAAAGGGCCAGGATGCGTCTCCTTGCTTTGTCTAGTAGCTTACTCATAGATTGTCAGCTGCCACATATCAAAGTGTTCTCTTGGATCCCAACCAAGCAGACATACCCATTTTCACCTGTGTTATGACCTGAACTTGCTGACCAAGCAATCTCTGGTGCATTGTACATGAAAATAGGGGTGACTATTAAAGAAATAAAACTCTGCCCTTGAAGAGCAGGGTGCTGCTCTCATGAACAGCACACTTTTTCCAGAAATGGCTGAAGGCTTCTGACTCCTCAGCATGGCATTAAAAGTGAAGCTTCTGTCTCTGAGTTGAAAAACCCTGGCCTTTCTGATCACCTGCAAACAAAAGTCACTGCAGTCCAAGTCCTCTCTTGAAAGAAGCAATGGGGTTTTAACTGCAATGTGATGGCCAAGTTCCCAGGTAGGGGTGTAGTTACTTTCTGCCTCCCTTAAATTTACCTTAGCAGTTTAAGATTGGACACAGCGCACATTACTGAAGACAAATGGTTGCTGTGTCAAACCACGGAAATGGGCAAAGCAAGCCCTACACAACAGCTTTAGTGCCCTGCCACAGAGTCAGCCAGATGTCAGGGCCTAGACTGGAAATTATGAGTCAGATCCTCAAATGGAGCAAAATGACTGTGCTCCAAGTCAGCACTGATTTACATCAGCCAAAACCTGGCCTGCTGATCTCAAACTGGATCAAATTATCCGAGTTTCTGGACTCTGTAACACCCATCCTGATCTGTCCATGTGAATGAGAAATGGCATGCTCACAAATATGTCAGCTCATGGATACACACAGATTGCAGGGACATCTGGCTGACGGAAACTTTAGGGGATGTAGAACTTGTGGCAACGGGAAGAAATCCATTATCTGATTAAAAGGTTAGATACAGTAGGAGGAAAAGTATTTGCAATCAGCCTGTTGAACAGAGGCTTCCATGGGGAGGGTGTGAAAAGCTCACCATTAGCCAGTTTTTGTTAATCAGCTTTGATATAATTCTGCCTGAGCATGCCTAATTCTTGCAAACAGCAGCTTGAGCCATACATAACACAAGCAGGTGCCGTGACAGCTTCACTTAAGCCTCCACTGCTGCCCTGCAGACTCCCCTGGCTCTCTGAGCCCTCGGCTGCCTGACCCAGCTCTGCCCCTCAGCCTTACTCCACCACTGGCTCATCACCCATCACACTGAGCTGTTTGATACTCTACTTGCAGCTACCATGTCCGCGCCAAGCCGAGATCCCATTTTCAGAGCCATGGTCGGAAAGGCCACATCTGATGCCAGTGGCCTGAGCCTTCTTCCCAAGGGATTTTTCATTTTGCACGTTTGTCACCTTCCTGGTTGGCTTGACTCCCTACTTAGTCCTCAGTGCTTATAACCAGGTGGTGTGTATAAGCGACTGAGCAGCTGCTGAAGGAGAAGGAGTTAAGAATCATTTAAATCATTAGGTTTTCATCAGATCTCATTCTGCCGCTGGAGTGCCCTGGAAGCATCTGTTAATAAAGGGGTGGGGGGGGTGGGGGGGAATAAAGCCCCTCTCCCTTGTGTTGAGATATCTTTTTCTATCCAGCTGCACCCAGAATGAAAGAGCTATCAAAGAAAGCTCCCCCATTAGCCATCAATTCAGAGCAACTTCAATCAGTCAGTTCTGCTGGAGCCTGCGGGAATATCTCCCCAGCAGCCTCCTACATGCTGCACTTGAGTGCTCAGAAAGAGACACATTAAACCTGCCTGCCATCAATCCGGGGGCCTCCTTCTCTGTAACTTAATGAGGTGAGCTGGTTGGCATCATTGACAGGGAGCTGAGGAGTTAAAATGGAAGTGGGAGCACAAGCCGCCCTGGCTGGGAAGGTCTGCACGCAGCGGGGAAGCAGCTAAGCCTCCTGCCCTCTGTCACAGGGCTCCCTGCGGGGCTGGGGCTTGTTTCTGAACCGCGGCAGACCCAGGGGAGGTCAAGAGGGATGGAGGGCAGCAGCTCACCAGGGCAAGCCCCAGGCCGCTCCCCTTACCAGGCTGACAATGCCTGTTGGCACGGCCTATCCTCGCTAACCCCATCCGGACAGCCGGCGGGGAAGAGATGACGTCCTCCCTCACCCCCACCACGCGACCTCCTCCAACGCTGTCCCTTCTGCTACTGGCACTTGGTGTGCCTGGTGATCGAGCCTGGTGAGGAGAGGCCATGCCCATTATCTGCTGCTCTAACGAGGGGGCAGGTGGCTGTCTCTCCACATATGTTGCTTGCCCAGCCGACACAAACCCTCCCTGTCTGTCACGCAGCTGGAGAATGGCTGAGCTGTACAAAAACAAACAGAGAAACTGTCTTTCCCAGCCATTTTCAAAGATCTGGAAAAAGAAACATGGCTTGAGACCTGGGGATTCTCTCAGGCCTCACCTCCAACCAGACTGGGATGGACAAAACTAAGCCAACTTCCAAATACATCCAATACAATAGTGGCATTATAACTAGGTCCAATTTATGGATTGGACCTGCCCATCATCCATACTAGTGACTCTTTCTTCATTAGGTGCTCCTGGCAACAGCCAGCTCCCCAAGGGCAATTTAACTGCTGAGTTGGTGTCTTCTTCTCTCCCTTAGCATCCCCTAGACAATTTTATTTCTTCTTCCTTTTCTGGGGAGGAATTGCTATTGCTAAAGGGAGATTTTGCAAGATAAGAATACCTCCCCTTTTGAATGTCACTTGAAAATTGTTCTTCTTGTGTACCAGAAGCTATAGGTTGAAGTGGTAGGAGTCTTATGATGAGAAGACAGAAGTCATGGATTATTGACGAACAAAGATGTCTAGACCTGTTTTGTGGCGTAGGTTTATTGCTTCAAAAATCCAGAAAAGAACACGATGTATGGGGAAGTTGCAAGGCCACTATTGACGTGGTATACCTGCCTTTCCTGGAGCATTAGGTTCTCTCCTTCAAAATAAGCTGTCCAAGGCAAGAAGCACTGTATGGCCACCTGTGTGAGCATAGCAGAGTATTTTCCTTGACACTTTTGTGATCTGAGTGCTCAAGAGGAATTAGCAGTTCAGAATGACCAGCAGGAGAGGGCCTGCTTTGATAGTTGGTAGTAGGATGCTTCAAATGCCCCTCCTGTCCATAAACACTTCTATCATCTCTGTACTTGGTTGGAAGTAGCAGCCCTTCTTCCATCTGCTTCTTTCCTCCAGGCAGGGAAACATCTTGGTGAGGCTGTCAGAGATTGCCTCAATGAAGAAGGATGTACAGGACTGAGCCATGCCAATGTGTTATTGGCAAAGCAGCACACTGTGTCTCTCATCTCTTGGTGCTCTGAGCTTGTGTGTGCAGAGAAGAGAGCAAAAAGGAGGGGACAATATTGACCCTGCAATCTGTCCAGCAAACATGAATGGAGCCACCCTCACCCGCTGGGTCCTTCATGCTGCTCAAAGAGTTCTTTGATCAATAATATCAAAGGATACTAAGATATCAAGGAGCACCAGCACGGAGCCTTGGCCTCCATCTGTGCCTAGAAACAGGTCATCCATCAAGATCACACCTCTTTCACGCTCATGTCCCAAGCCTGATCATGCAGGGGTACAGACTGTGGAGGAGTACTGAGGTACTGAGCTCATTGCTCAGCCTTCTCTAGGCACTTGCTCTGGAAGGGCACAATGGGAATGGGGTGGTATTTGATAATGGAGCAGGCTGACAGTTGACACAATCCGAACCCTTCAGCTCAGGCACTGATAAGGAGCTTTGCTCTTTCACCTCAAGTCTTCTGCAGTTGGGGCACAAACACAGCTTAGCTCTGCCCTCCCTAACCAAAAGGGAGGGAAGGCAGCTGGACTGCTTTATGCTGGAGGATGCAGCTGAATATAGGTCCTTTCATCATCCAGCATAACATGCATGCAAGGACTTCTCTAGAAGGTATAATTTGTTGCTGTAGTCCCAAACAAGCCAATATGGCTAGTGCATAAGCAGCTTGGTAGTCCAGAGAGTGATCTACTATGGATGCAGCAGCATGACAGTGCTTAAGGTATTTTCACAGAATCTGCTCTGTTCTGAATCTGGTTCCTGCTTTTGGCATTACAACAGGAGTTTCAGGGCACTTTGCTCAGCCTCAGCTTGAGAGAAATTCTCCCCAGTAACACATTTTGGGGACCACGGGATAAGGTGTGCCTTCATAAAAGTGCTGGCCAGGAACCTCAGAGACTGTCCCTGCCTCATCTAGGCCTTTCTTTGGTTTCACTTTCTGCCTCCCCTCTAATTCAGCCCACTCAGGGACTGCAAGGGGTCTGTTAACCCTATTCATAGTGCTGCTTCTGCTCTGTTCCCACTGTGTCCCTAACTAAGGCAG
>VXAA01001723.1:974991-1116493 GCA_013399115.1 Anseranas semipalmata | reverse complement strand
AAAAAAAGAAAAAGAAAAAGTATCAGGGAGGCCCCAGTACACAAGTACAGGCATGTCTGTAAGATGTACAGACATTTCATCACCTCCCTGGTGGCAGCTTTGCCTCCCTGTTTGTAAAATGAGTTTTATCACTCAAAATGCATCAGATGAATAAGAAGAAAAGTTTAAAAAGTAATTTCACCACTGCCGAAATCCACAAAGCAAAAATAAATGTAATAGATTGCCCCCTCCCCTTACATCCCTACACATCTTTCACTAGCAATGGGATCTTCAAGGTCTTGTAGTCATGAAAATGATTATACCACTGCTACCAGCAACAATGTCTTGCTGGTGCGTTTTTCTTGGCATGCATGTGGATGCCTGTCAGGGGAATATCTCCATGCTCACACATTCATTTACATGCAACAGTCTGTTTTGTTCGCAGTTCAAGTGCCCATTTGTGCTCAGGCCTTTCAGTGTGTATAGCTTTCTGTTTAGGATGTATAATACGACTCTTTCAAATCTGCAATAACAGACAGCTTACGCTAGTGTCAGACTGAATAGATGTACTATTGATTTCTGTATCATTTGTACAGTTCAGCTTGCATTCAAATCATTCTATTAGGAGTATTAGGCCTAGTCTACAAATAATTTTGTTATCCAGATAGTAATAGTCTTATTAGGAGTAGGAGATTGTAGTCAGGTATCTCTCACTCCAGGCCTTACCTCTGAAGACACTATCCCTTCCCTATGCTTACTCTTACCTCTTAGCTGGAGATTATTGCTCCCAGCACCTCCTACTCCACTTAAGGCAAAAATCAACAGCAACCTCAGCAACTCACTGACTTCACATTGAAGCAGATTAGAGAAGTATGATACTACCCCCTTCTACCTATACAGAACTGTAACCCTCAGTAGGGAGATGACCAAAAAAAAAAAAAGATAGAGAGATGAAAAAGGAGGCAGTGCTTTTCATCCTGATGTTTATAAAGTTAATGTCTGGAACATATTTGTGTATGTACTGTATTCCAGGTCCTGTACAGCTGTGCTGCTGTAAAGCACTGTAGAGCTGCTTTTACAGAATGTGCATTAGGTGGTATTGCACTGCTTTAACTACACCAATGCACTTGAAGCGGCACACTTTATGAGTTCATAAGGCCTTAACAACACATGAAAGGCTCGGTCCATACTGCTTTGTCTCTCCATAGTAACTTTAATCCCATGAATTTAAAGCACAAGATAAATGCAACAAATAAACCTTCCCAACATGCACCAATGCACGTGAGGTATTAGAGCTGGTTTAATTTTCACAGCAAAGAACTTACATGAATAATGAATCCTTTTATTATGCTCATGAATTATCTGTGAGCTGGCTGTGAGCTTTATGAACATGTCTGCTGCTCAAAAATTTTTAATGAACAGTTAACGTTAACAAATGTAACTGTACTGGATTACACTGACACTCTTTGCTCCAGCAGTGTGATGTTTGCCAGTGGTGACCTGGGTCACATGAAAGCATTTAGCCTCCCTGGAGCAAGAACGGGAACCTCATTAATGAGGACAATTACGAATGGACTATATTTGCTGATTCTTAAGCTGCTGGCTTCCTATTCCATTTGGATAGGTGAGTAACCACACACCAACCTTAATGTGAGCAAAACCTTATATAACATGAGTACTGAGAACAGGGAATAAAAAAGGCCATCAATAGAAGTAATTAGTTGTTTGAGACGTCCTCGACTGTTTTTGGACACCAGTTCAGCCATTATTCCTAGATTTTAGTAAATATCTTTATCTGTATTTTCCAGATGGAGTAAGTGGCACACAAGGAACAGGCGTAACTTTCAAGGGTCACTTGTTCAGACAAACTATTTAACTCCCTATCTACTCTATATCATGTTTCCACCAAAACACTGAGGGGCCTTACTTTGCGAAACTGAGCTAGAAATCTCAGTTGAATGAGCTCTCTAAGGGGATTTCTTGCTTGAGATGATGAAGAAATAGCTTGAGGTTGGTCTATTTCCTTCTAGTCAGCCACTTCCTTCCCCTGTTGAATCTGAAATCAAGAAGCATCTAGGCATGTAAAAAGGAGAGCAATCATTGTAAGAGAAACTAGACCCCAAGCTTTCAAATCTCCTAGAAAATTTGTGCTTGAAATCACCAGCTGTGTCCAAGTTCTGACTCAGTTCTTATGCCCACACCCGTTCACTGTATCCAAGGTAGGGATTAAATAAATTAACCTACTGAAACCCAGGAAGAGGAAAAACAGCCTCAACTGAGATGCAATGCCAAGTTCAGGAATAACAAGACTGGCTCCCCTGACAGCTGGATTTTACCTTTGACAAACAATAGCTGCATAGCCTGAGATGTGCTCCCTGAAAAGGAGGAAGAGGGCTAGCAAAATAGAGCTAATTAGAACCAGCTTGGTAGAATGGGCTGGAGCCATTTTCTTTAAATCTTAGTCCTTATCTATCTCTATGTCGTTATGCCATGTCTCCTTGCAGTTCATCTATTGTTAAACCCATCCACCCTCGTTGCGATCCACTGCAATTAGAACTAAACATTTCCTTTGAATTAGCATATCAACACTCCCCTGTCCCAACTAGAAACAGTTTTGCCTGAGGGCACTGAAAAATATTCAATGGCAGCAGCACTCTCTGCCGTAGGCATTACCTTGCTATTTCATCCTCATCACACAGCTCTATTTAGTTTTCCCAGGGCAGTACACAGGCACAATGGAAACCAGATCTTTCTCCTTCCAGGAAAGCCTGGCTTTGCAGATCTTTGGGGGTAGGCTACCTATGCAAAATTAGCTTTCCACCTAGACAGAAAACAACAGATTCTTTCACTTGCCTCTTTTCTTTGGTCCCTGGCAGCCAGTTTTTAACCTGCAAGTCATGCTGCCAAAGACTCATTCGTGTAAACAGTCTGTACCTCACATTTCTAAAAACTCCGGTTTCTCTGGGCTTTCCACCCAGAACCGTGGGGATGTGCTGAACCCAGGCACTTCCCCACCACACTGGTGATGATTCTCTCTCTGAGTGGTTACCCAGCTGCTGGTGGGAACCCACACACACAAAATTCCCAAGGCAAAACTTCCACCATGGGAAATTCTGGTACTGGGACACATTAATGCAACTCCAGGCTTGCAACATCTTGCCTGCAAGGTGAATTCCTCCACTAATTTATTAATTTTTAACTCCCAGTGGATCAAGTTATGTTGATTTTGATGAAAAAGTAACTGATCCACCAAAATCAAATGAGAGTTAAAACAAACAATCAACCAACTCCCTGCACAACCCAACCCCAAGGACAGAAGCGAGTACTAAAAATCTCACCGTGTGAGGTATAACTTATATCCACATCATTCACACGCTGCTGTTCTGGCCATTTCTGAGACCGGCCAGGTACTTCTGCCTGTAAATAATATGACAGTGTGGATCACCGGGGTGAATGTTTTAATGTGGACCAGACTTAGATGGTGAAACCCAAAGGTAAATTTGTTTAATACTCAACACAGGAATGTCTCCCTATTTTAAAGGAACTGTCCTTCTTCATTGCATTTCATCCAAACTGCATACACTCAGTCTTGCCACCTCATCTGTCCTTGGGTGACCTCAAAATTGCTTTTTCCCAAATCAAGCTCTGATTGAACTTCCAGGTCTTCAAGCTTTCATCCTCACTAAACAAGCACATTCTCAAATGGAACAAGAGCACGAGCAATTTCCCTCAAACACCGAGACTAAGCACGTGGAAAATGAATCTCTTCTGTTCTTCAGTAAATTAATCACAGGATCTTTTATTTTCCAGTCTCTCAGTTTACTCTGTGAGGAATAACTCAACCCCCTTTCATTTGGCAGCTAGGCAAAGCTATTAGGAATCCAGTTTGATTCAGTACATAGTTATGCCAATGTCAGGATACTGCAATTCTGGCATCAGGACTCCTGGAGAGTGACTCCCGTAACTAATTCAAAAATGAAAGGATACCTGCTCCTCTGCTTCCTACACCCTGCCATCTCTCAGCAATTACTTATGTGCCAGCATGATTGTAAATCTGTGCTTTAAATACTGTGAAAAGCAACTGAAGTTATACAGCAACTTAAACATAGCAACACTTATTAGTACCTGCACTTACAGTGAAGTGACTTGGGTCTGCTTCGTTCAAGTGATGAGAGCATTTGCAGAGCTTCCTAGTTATCATGAAGGTGCATCTCTGACTGACAGGTCACTTAGGCTTTCTGTTCCTCCCAGCAGACTGCTGATGTGCCTCAACCATTCCTTGGGATATCACCTTTCTCTGCCATGCAAACAGGCAGTAGCTAACGTTTTATTCTACCCCTTGTGAGACTGGTGTTACTACATGGATTTAAGGCCTTCTCTCCAAAACTCTTGCCAGCTGGACTTGGGTGAAGATCTGAGAACCCTTTATTTGGTTCTAGCTACACCTCCTAACTGATGTGCAACAGCAATCTCATACTTTGAAACAACTCAGAGCATCATGTAAACTCTTCACTGGGCATGCAAATAAATATTTTCGGTGTCTTATTGACCTATTTCATATGCTTGTGTGACTCTCTTCCTGTTGTGCAGGGACACTCACCATCTATAAGAACCTTTGCTTCACAATAAAGTAAGGAGGTGCTTTTAAAATGCCTAGCAGGTGAGGAACGGAGGCAGAAAGACATGAAGAACCATATTCTGACCAGCTACCAGGACAGCTAAGGTGGACTTGAGGGTGTGCTGTGGCATCCTAGTTCAAGAGAGCAATGAGCAAATGAGATCTCCTGTTCTCCAGGGCTGTCAGGCCCGACTCCTTCTGCAGTCACTAAGAAATGCTGCTGCCCCAACACACATACAAAGCCAGTGTGCTGCATGTACGGAGATTTAACACATGGCCAAAGGGATGAAGCGAGGGAGTTCATGTTTCTAAGTGATTCATATTACCTAAGAAGTAGAATTCTCTTCATGCCATGCAATGCTGTTTAACCTTCCCAAGATAGTGCAATGCTTTCCAAAGTGTTTTATTTTATTATAATACTGGCAGTGTCATGAAAAGCCTTATATGCTCTGGCAAAGAGAGACTTAGATGCTTTATGAGCATAGTTATCACCAGTGTATTTGGCCTTTTCCCTTGACAGTAACTGGTCATTTCAGTCAGTTTACCCCCCATTATAAGACACATATTTGGGGTATCTGCTGGTGTCCTGTTGTCAGGACTCTTGGAGCAAAGGGTTAAAGCATAAAGGATCCCTTTGAAATGTAAACTTGTAATGGCTGCAGTACAGTGCAGTGATGTAAAATCAATGCAGATGCGAGCTTTAACACAGAGGTAATGGGAAGGCAAAGACATAAATAAGGAAAACTACAAGTGAAGAAAGGGCTGGTAATAGAGGAAAGCGAACAGTGAACACAAGGTGCTGTCATTTAGGATAAATAACGCTGAGTTCTTGCACAAGGTTTTTCAAGACATGCAGCCCAAAGTGTTCTAAAGATGAACTAATACCTTTTTATGGTTGAGGAAACTGAGGCACAAAGAAGGGGTGCAGTTCACACAGGGTCACCCATCCCATGCCAGATGCAAAAGCAGACTTCAGGTTTTTCAGCTTCCTGTTCCAAGCCCCACCATGCTATGTTAAAATGATTTGTTCCACCATTTCTGCAGTCTTTCTCCAGATATGCTTTGCTGGCTAGCAATAAACCCAGCTTGCTGCTGAGGTATGGGTTTCCTTAGTCAGGAAGGATACATCTGTGTTAATGTACTCCTTTTCCACTCTCCACTTTCTCTCTATTTTCAACATTTACACAGGTACAAAAAGGTTTGTTACCCAATTCAATACCATGTACCTTAGCATAAGGCAAGTGTCACAGCTGAATGCACACTGGAAGGGTTTAGATAGGTATTCTGAAGAAGTACCATACAGAAGTAAACCAGATGTCTATTTCTGTCCTTTAACATTTTTAAAGCTATTCCCTCCCAGAATTACTGCAGCCTCTCAGATAGGAAGGCCACACACACAGCTCTGTTGCCCTTGTTGTCCTTCTCTACAGCCAGACAAAATATTCCAGCTAAAGGATACTCCTCCTGAAATAAATGTTTTCCGCTGCAGATGTACTATTCAAATGATCTATTTCCTCATGGAAAACTACTTCAGTAGGAAGCTTTTTTATTTTATTTTATTTTTCAATTTCACATGTATTTAAAAGAATACTCATCTGAAAAAAAGGAAACATCTCATTTTTGTACTTCTCTTGCTCTTTGTCCATTTCCCCACTCTAATTTGATGCTGAGTGGATATATATCAACTTTACTTTTTTTTATATCTCCCCTTTTCTAGCCTTCTAATTTTCTTAACTTCTGAACATGTTGTATAATAAATGGACAGTTATTGGCTAATTCAAAAATGGAGATGATTCCAAAAATTACAAAGTAGAACTTGTAAATATACATACACGCTCTCAAAGTATGTATGGCATTATCATAATACTACATTCAATGATGAGGAATAAAAAAGATGTATAGGAAAATAAATTCTTCAATGCCCCATTTTAAGGTATTATAAAATCAAAGAATCCGTTGCATTTTTAATTTTGCAAAACAGAAATAGCTTCCAAGTAAAAAAAATAATCCTCTTAAAAAAAAAAAAAAATCACCTCTAATGTTTCTCTTAACCTAAAATAAACATAAGCACCACTTATCTGTCATCATGCATTGTTTCTGTTTCCAGCTTGCTGGCAGCCTGCT
Organism: Anseranas semipalmata; assembly: GCA_013399115.1. Lineage (NCBI taxonomy): Eukaryota > Metazoa > Chordata > Aves > Anseriformes > Anseranatidae > Anseranas > Anseranas semipalmata. The sequence continues at coordinate 1,109,772 of VXAA01001723.1, read as the reverse complement.
GCAAGTTCCTCTTGGGATTTTGCTTCTTTCTTCAAAGGTAGGTAAGTGTTACTCTCTTGGTTCTCTTGGTATCTAATCCATTACGTCTGGACTGAAGACTTTTCTGTGTTCCTCTCAACACCTGTCAAAAGCATTTCCTTTTCCAAAGCCACTACCCTCTCTTTCCCAATTAGTCACTTTTGTTCATTATCTAATAAATCAATGAATAAACACTGATTATTTTCCTGGGGAGGCAGTGGTAGAAGTCCAGGTGGTGAGAAAAAAAATCTATTAGAATATAAAATTCCACATCAACTATTAAAACACCAGAGTTTTCTCTCCATTTGCCCAGACTCTGTAGGGTTCAAAGGCCTGCCTAAGAAAAAAATTGGTGTTTCAGGTATAGACATTTGTCAGAGTTTACAACCCACTCACAGCCTAAGAAAGTTATTGTTAGTACTTGAAGGGAAGGTGACCACTTAAAAGAAATGCTCCGCTTCAAAGACCCAAAGGGTCTTTCTAATGCTGCCCTATCTTTCCAACAGCTTTTGGTGCCATGGCAAGGTTTTGATTGATTACTCACTCATCTCATTCTCACATGGTGACTCTGCTAACACTCAGAATACTTTTAAATCATCAATTTCTTCCATCGTTCTTGGGACAGGACCATAGAGGAAGCTTCTGAACAGTCTGGATACTTTTAATAATGGACTCACAGGCCTGTCCAACATGCTCTTACTGGAATACCTGCAGGTATCCAGCAGGAAAGACATCCTCAGATGGAAATACTGGCAGGCTTCTCCTAGCCAAGTTGTTGAGCATTCTCCATCACTATACAGTTATAGAAAACTCTATTTGTAGGATATATATTTTAAATCTCAGTTCTACAAATATTACCCTAAATCAGGGCATACAATTCAGCTATTTCCCCGTTTTATGTAAATGTTATAGTAGTATTACCTGTGATCCACAAATAATTTTTATCACATTTCTTACCACTCAGACATCTTCTTCAAAGTCAGCAGGTCTGGGAGACAGGGAATATACACATGCAACAGCTGCCGTCTACACTGTTGGTATGGAAACATGCATCTCTCTTTGATCATCCTTTCCTACCTCAAACTTTCAAGATCATTTGTCTAACATGTGACAAGCCTAAATCCCAAATTTTAATAAGCTTGAAGTCTTCAAAATAAATTAATTCCCAAATTTGCCAATATCCCTTAAAGATTACAAAGCAGATAACAGAATTAAGTCTATCAACTAAATTGCATTGTCATACCGTTAAAAATATCACAGACTAAAACCTGAGATTTGAACCTGCTTAAGTCAACACAGCTTATGCTTTAAATGCACCAGTGTACAAGTGGGCCTATCCGAAATCACCTGCTTGAATGACTTCATTCTTCGTCCTGTCAGACTGCCCCAGGGCTGAAATTGCTAGCATAAACCCAAGTTATGCTCTGTCCCATGACGTCCACAGCACTCGTCAAACCCAGGGAAGAACTATAAGCACAAGTACACTTCCATACTAGCGACAGGGATTTCATTCACATGCTTCCTGCACAGCAACCTCTGCCACGATGTTCAGAGCTTCTCAGGCTCAGAAGGACAGCCATGAGCTTCCACCTATTCCTTTTCAGTTGTTCACCTTGCTTCCAAGGTGGCTTTATTTAGGTACGGAGAACACACGGAATAGGTGGTGCTTTTAAAAGAGCACAGTTTCCGCGCTAAAGCCTCTTGCTCACTCTGTGTCAATTGTGCTGCGTAATAGAAGCATGTCCTGTCTGAGGGACTCGGTGGGCTGTAGAAAGATGAAAGATCACAGTCCCTGTTTACAAAGACACCACCAGGGAAAGAGGCTTGCTGAACAGACTCTCCAATTTTGAGATCCCTAAATGACAAATAAATGGGTAGGCACAAACCATCAGTAGCAAACCCTGACTACCAATTTCTAGCCAGTGAGATGATGTCAAACGATTTGCTCTGCCTTGTAGTGGTGATCCCAAGATTCAGCAGGAAATCTGCAGAGATTTTTGGAAGTTGTTACATCTTAGAATTTCAAAGATTAACTGTCTTTTACAGAGTACTGTGAGACAGGGCAGTCCATTGGACCTTTCAGTCTATGAGAAGATGCACCTCTCCCTCCACCTTCCCACAACAAAAGCAAATATACATTGTTCACAGAGGACAAACATTTGAGCAGCTCGGACAGATAAAGCCAAGAACAGCAACCTCGTCCCACTTTTGACTTGCCAGAAAGAAATACCGTTCTGTTGCCCCATTTCTTTAAGGAAGTCAGAGCAGGTACCAACTGAGTCCAGCTGCACACAAAGGCAAAAACTTCTCTTCAGAAGATGTGGCATATCAAATTTCTCTGTATCTCTCTTCATTTATACAAAGTCTTCCTTTGTCTGTCCTCTTCTTGACAGGGCTCTTGATTTTTTGTGCTTGATGCATTTTCCTGTGTACTGGCTGATCACTGGCTTTTCAGGGCACATCACACATCCAGCTGCATCTTCTTTTCCAATTTCTATTTTACTGTTTGAAGCAGATCCTACTGCTCTAAAGTTAGCGTACATCAAGATATAAAGTCAAACCCTCAAAAAAATGTGCACTTTAACACAGCGAAACAGCCCAAAACACAAACAGATGTTGCAAACCTTTGGAGGGTTCTCTTTCTGGCTTCATTTAGTGTCCACTTAAAAACCCTCTGTAACTTGCAAACATTACTTGAAGTTTGCTGTTTGCTACACAGGACACTCCTCAGAGCTAGGATCTCTTGTTCTCACCTATTTGCAGTTCTTCATCCTCTGGAGAGGAAGCTCTAGAAGCTTCCGCATCAGGCTGCTTGCACTGGGACAGAAAGCTGTGTGTTCCCAGGAACCATCTGCTCATTTCATCCCTCCTTACCTCACATTCTTGAATTCAAACCATTTTTCTGAGCAGGCAGAATGCAAGAGGGTGCTTTGCTCCCCTCCGAGACCATGGAGAGGAAGCTGCCTGCACTTTAGCAGTCACTGAATACAAATACTTTCCTTGGGTGAAGTGGTTCCTCCCCAGTCCTTCAATTTGACAATGATGTCCTAAGTGCAGCAACGTTATTATGCTTCTCTCACCTAAGACACTCCAATCATGAGTTTTTCAGTGGAGGAAAGGTGACCCAGATCAAACCAGCTTGGAAGAAAGACAAATGACTGCCCATCCCCAGAACCTGATCTGAGCAGCTTCTGGGTTTGAAGGACAGCCATGATTACATTTTACCTCATTAGTTTTCATTCCTCTGCTTCTCCAAAGTCCCCACAGGATGTGTGAAGCTGTATGTGTAAAGGAAATCTGGCACAGAAGGGGAGGGGGCCATGCCCTTGTGACTCCAGGTTTAGTGGAACCTCTTGAGACAGGTTGTAGTGCTCAGGGGCTCCTGAGGAGCATATACAGGCCACGGGGAAATGTCACAATGATGTCACCTGCACCCTTGTGAAAGACAGCCCATTGTTCCAATGGATGTTATGGAAATGACACAGGAATTGTTGTGCCACATTCTCCAGACTGTGCTAGGCTTGAAATCAAACTAGATGTTCCCTCATGGTCTTCAAATTTAGCTACAATAAAATCTTATTATACTTCCCTTTTTCCCTTAATGTAAGGAACACTTCTTTCCAAAGCCCAGCTACATTTTTTCAGTTCAAGAGAGCCAGCTTTTTCTACTGAGGAAATTCAGAGGTCATTTATTTTCTCTGAGATTTACTCCTTCTTGTTACTCACTCTTTGAGCCATGGGAAAAGACAGTGGCTGTCTTAAAAGCTGCTCACACCAACTAGAGCACAGATATTCTGGGTGCCTTGCAAGAATGGCTCCCAGCTTTTTGGGGCAGCCATATTCACTTACAAGGCCAAACCTCCCCAGCCTGTGTCTATTGGCTCTCCTTTTTTTGAACTCGGTGATTTGACTCAAGTGAGATTTTGAGCCCAAACAATGCTAGCGGTGAGATCACCCAAAGATGATCTTTAAGATAGGCACTAGGCATCACAGACTATTGCTCATACTGGAGATCAGAAGCAGCAGCACAAACATCTGGGAACCTATTTTATGGGTTGATGTTAATGATTTATAGCATTACCACATGCTGTAGTCTCTCCGGAGCAAATAGTTGAGTGTGTTTTGCTAAAACTTTAAACATGACAACTTCAGCCAGTCATAGTAACAGTCTCCAGTCTCATCAGCCCAAATGCAAGGGACTGAGGTCCTCCAGTCAAAGGTCAAGTAAATGATGACTCTTGAGCAAATACGTGCTACTTTGCATGGCAAAGGTGATTTGACTCAACTCTTTGGCAGGCTGATAAGGAAAGAGCACACAGATGCCTAGCAAGAAACCCTCCCGAGGCAAGCTACTGACAGGAACCAGGACTAACTGACAGACAGACAGACAGACAGAATCTTGCCTCCACCATGGTAGTCCAAGTGCAGTAACCGCCACCAGGAGAGGACCTCATGATCTCAGTAAGGGAGACAGTCATCTCAAAGGACTAAGAAAAACAGTAGGATTGAACCACAGAGCCCCTCTACATCCCTCTACAGGAGAGTGGTGAAGAGGTCAGAACTCTCCTTTCGTTCCATATGTGCAAACACAACCCAGACCAAATATGAACAAAGCTGTCCACGCACACAGTATTTTCTCCGGGAGCTGTCAGCTAGGGAAAAGTGGGAGCCATGTAACATGACATCTATTTATTTTATGTATTTATTCATTTTATATTGAGAACACACTAATCTTCAAAAATTCATCTTCTCAGAAGCTGCGAAATACATTTTGCAGTCTTGTTGACCCTTTGGCTTTGTGGAATCACAGTCTGATATATTATCTGATAATCATATTACATACCTGAATGCTGCCTTTCATCCCTTCCCTGGTACTGGTTGGTTACAAGTCATGTGAAATGAATACCGATTGGGTGGCATTTACACGCCATGAATCCTGACTGGCTACATCCTTGAGAGCATGAAGGTCACCCACTGAATTGTTCTGTGCTTTAGTCAATATTGTCCCATGTGCTCCAGCAGCCCTGTTTTCAGAGAGCATTATCTAATTGAAAACCAAATCTCTGCATCAGAATGCCAGCCATGAGGCTCACCCATGTCCCTCCCTTTCTATATGCCACAACGACTTGTAGTAGATACTAACAACTCTCATCTTCAACAGAAAAAAATAGGAGAGCTTATTTCAACGCTCTACATGAGAAAGGTGGAAGCTGAAATGGCAAAGATGGGAGGGTAAGTGTGGTTTCTGAGGAGTTGGAAAAAAAAAGCTGGGAAAAAGCATAGCAATAAAAAATAGTTCCATGAATATTGATGCATATCTTTAAAATAAATATTGTTGTTTGTGCTCTTTTGCAGTTGCTTTTCAGACTTATTCTCATGCCTTACCCAGAAGGAGCCCCAATGACTCAATTTGACAAATGTTGCCGAACATCTGAAGTAAGGCAAGCTCCAAATTTGTACATGTATTTGCACCTGTCACACAACCCTAAAAAATTTTTGTGCTTACCATAAATGTACGTCTGTTCCACCCCATCAAAAAGACCAGAAGTACCTTAGAAGTACATCAGAACTAAAATACTCACGGTCAGTGTCGTGAAGACATTTTTTGGGGGAAAAAAGGGAGGAACAGAAAGCTCTTTGGCATATGCACTATTACACAGAAGGACAGAGACAGAACTGAGCACAGAGCCCAGGACACGAATGTTAGTGTTTCACTGAAGGACCACTGAGGACCGCTTGCAAAACAGCCTTCAGCTCTTGAGCATGTGAGCAGCTAAGAACAGCGATGAACCCTGCTGAAGACCTGCCCACGCTCTCTGCCTGGGCAGCCACGGGCCAGCACTGCGCTTTGGCTCACCTTCCCACAGCACAGCGAACGCAGGCATCTTCCAACTACTGCCACTCAAGCCAGCTACAGCCAAGGGACGGGAATTATGGAGAGGAAATTCTACCGTCTTCTCTGATTTCCTCTGTGTGTGGGTAAAATATAGTGAGCCAGAAAATGCAGATGATCGCGTAATTGGTTATTGATGAGCGCCAAGGGCAACTGCAACTGTTTGCACTGATAGAAAAATCTCTGATGGCGCACGATGTCAGCACTGATCTGCTTTACCAACAGAAGGAAACGTCCTCCCTGTGCAGCACCCAGCAAACAGGGAGCAGGGAAGCAGTGGATCTGCCCGACCAAGAGACACCTGCTGCTTCCCTAGCTGGTGCCATTATACTGCTATTGAGACCTACAACAAATCTACCTGCAACGTACTACGGGTGGCGGGGCTGCAGTGCAAGGCCACAAAGTTTTCCATCATATCAAACCCGGCTTATTCAAAACTGAAAAAGCACTTCCTTGGAATTTACACTCAGATCCCAAGCAGCTGACAGGGACTGGTGAAGCCCCAGAGAAGCAGGGCTTTGTCAGGTGCTCAGTGTTTCCAGACTCTGCTCTTTATGCTGCTTTGGTGAACTTTAACAGCACAGACCTGGGGCTCTTCAACTTGCTCTTCCTTGACTCTCTGTCTCTCACTTCTTTGTTCTTTCCTCCCTCTTTCTAACCCCAAATACCTTGTTTTTCTCTCCTTTCTCTACCCTTGTTCAGTTCACCTCTGCTTTTCCTCCTCTGCCAATGCATCAGTCTCTTCCCCTCCATGCTTCCCCACCTCCTGTTTTGCCTCCATTTCCTTTCATTAGCTCCACGGACACCATTCCCCCTACCTTTTTCTTTCACTGTCTACATCTTCCTTCCTCTATGCTCACTCCCTCTTTCGTCCTGTCTTTGCCACCTGCCAATTCCAAGCCTGTCTTTCCCTCTGTGCTTCCCAGTTCTTTTCTTCCCTGACGCCATTTCAATTATTGGCCAATTCTCTGCTTGCTTTCCTCTGTCTCTCTCTCTTTTCCCCTTTCCTCTCCCTTTGGGACTCAAGCTTGTCTCTCCCCATTTGTTTCAGGGATGCTGCTGCTGTGGGTTTGTAGATGTTTGCAGGTTTGTTTGTTTTTATCATCACACTCCTCTCTTGCTGTTTAGCTGCTTGTCACTTCACTTTCCTCTTTCTGTCTACCCCTGCCAGAGCATCATTATGTCCCTTCTCTGTCTCAGCCCATCATTTCCCACAGAGGCCATTATTATTAACCATGCCGGGAAATATACAAGCAGTGGTCAGCAGGGCTCTGTTTCAAATTGATGGCAATGAGAAATGGAAGTGGCACAACAGGCAAGAGGAAGTGCCAAGTGGGCAGGAAGCAATGGCCCCTTGCAGTCAGATGACGCAGAAGACACGCTGGCAGCCGAGCCGGGGGGTCTCCAGCACCCATACCTCAACAACTGCACCTTAATTAACCTCCCCCATGGAAAAGCTGGCTGCAGCCAGCGAGTATGAAAGAGTCCCAGAGATCCAGACACTGCCTGTTGCACTGTAGCTCTAGCCTCATTTTACAGAAACACGTCTGCGTCAGCCTCCAGACATCTTCAGGCCAGACAGAAATTCCTTTCAATTAACGAGCTTGCAGGAGGATCCCATTACTGTGGCAGGTATCTCAAACACAGGAAGGGGGTGGAACAGCAGCTGCCAGCACTGAGCAGGGGAGGAGGAGGGAACAGGCTATGAATATTGGTTTCTGAGGTTAATATGGGGAGAAGAGTCAATTCCCAGTGCAATACGGTGGTGGGAAGAGGGGAAGAGCGTCTCTGGCAATTGCACTGTGGCATGGTGGAGATATGGCCATTGACAACCTCCAAAAATCAATGGAAATGTTTCGTGTTTATGGTGAGAGGAGGGGCTTGCTCTTCCCGCCGTGAGAGGTGCTTGGGAAAGTGGAGAAAGACAAAGTGCAGGAGGCGTTCGGTGGCCTGATCAGTCTTGAGGTCTGATCAGTCTTGAATCCCACACCAGTGCTGATGTAATGGGCTACAGGAGCAGAAGCAGGGGCAGACTCAGTTGCAGTGCCCTCAAGGATACTGTTCGCGAAATGCCTGCACACAGGGTTCCTGCTGTGACTGGCATCGTTTGGGCAGCCCTCTCGATGCCCATGGGCATCTGCTCCAAGCTGTCTGCCAACTACTGCTCTTCCACTCTCCCGGCCCCTGAGCTTCAGTTCTTGGCATGAGATGGGGCTCCAGCAACACTCCCATCCCGAGCACTACATTTATAGGGCAAACTCTTTGGAAAGTGCCATACCCCCTCTAGAGAAGAGAATCTTGATATAGCAGATGTTCCTATTTTCTTGCACAGCACCTCACTGCAAGCTGCACTCTTTCTTATAGGAGGCTGCATGATTTTAATAACCCTGCTACTTCATGCTTTCACAAGTCTGTGAATTTAAAGTAAAGTTACCTTTAAAAATGGCCTTCAGAACACTGAAAAAATGCAAACAGGAAAGGATCACAAAATTGCTCAAAAAGCCCTGTCTCTGCTGCCTTTCCCCACAGGCATCATTTAGTTATTGCCTGCATATAAATTAGGCAGGCTTTGATGGAAGAGCTATTGACAAGGGTACCTCACTCCATTTTCTTTTCCTGAGCTGGGGAATTCTGGAGAGGAAAGAGCCTACTTTACAAATGGTTAGAAGGATAGTCAAGAAACAGAGGGATTGTTTTGGTACGTGCTTATATGCAACATCCTCCCTTCTACTAGATTGGTGTCTAGTAAATAACAGCTAATAGATGGTCTGATCTTTGGCTTTGCAGGCTAGTTAGCTACATGACTAGCCTTTGCTAAGGTTAGTACTTTGACAGTACTTTTATATTTAAAGTCACTTGCAGAAAATCTGTTCTGGACAACTCTCCTGAATGCAGTTTCTTCTTATGAACCCATTTCCAGCATCTTAAAGGTGATGCACACAACTTGCCATAGCAATGTGAAGACAGGTCCAAGTGGATTCTGTTTGCCACGTTAAATTTGAATTTCCAGGCTAGGGTTTGAGAGGGGGAAGACAGGGAATTTGCAACATTCCCTGCTAGATTTATTGACAGCATATAAGCACGAGATTAAAAGAAGAACTAGCAAAGTGAGGGACAACATACAGGCAAAAGAAAATTATGTAACAAAAATCAGCAAAAAAGTAAGATCACAGTCACAGAGCAATGTTTGCCATTAGTATAATCATTTTGGGGCTGGAAATATGCAACCTCCATGTTTAGATAAAATTTCTGGACACTGACACCCTGGCCATGAGGGCTTCAAACTTTGAGGAAATCTTGAGGCCTTTCTGAACTCTAGTAGAGCAACTTGGATCATAAAACTAAATGAAGTCCACCCGTTCTCCCCCCCAACCTTTGTCAACAAAATCATACTTGTCAAAAGCAAATGATTAAAATGCAATTGGTGTTTACAGACCAAATTAGAGGAGAAATTGCTGGGAAAATGTTCCACATGTGAAACCCAGCTCAGTTTTTGACTTATTCTATCCTCCAGTATCTGTAATCCATTCTTTCCCGAGAAACTGTTCCCTGAACACAAATTAAGGTTTTTGAGGCATCTGGCCTAAGTTTTTTTTTCTGCAGGGAATCATTCTGAATGAGCAACCTTAATCCCCAAGTGATCTGGGTCCTGATACATACACCTGTAGTGTGTCAAGCCCAAAGATAATGGTAACCACAACCCTATTATGTTTTGGCATAAGCTAGGCTAATGATATGGGAAGTCTCAGATGTATTCATCATTCTGGAAGTATCTTAAATGTAGGCATTTTCAAAATGCCTACAAGCTAGCGTGTGGGCAAGGAACTTCATTGTGGTCACACTGTTTTCGGGAAGCAAGCTGCAGTAATGAAATATTTCTGCATTCCCACAACTAGAATTTGTGAAAAACATTTACCCTTACAGAGAGCAATCTTTTCCAGTACAGCTGGGGATTTAAGCCAATAACTATGTGCAAATTACAACAAGCCATGAAAAAAAGAGTTAGAAAAACATCTAAGGAATGAAATCAATCCATTTTCACAAGCTGTCCTCTGTTCAAAACCTCAAGAGTGGTCTGAAACTTTCCTGGATACTTCTAACTCCGATTAAATTAACACAAGCAGTTCTTCAGACAGATCAAGTTTGGCTAAGTAGATTGGATTTGGAGGAGGATTAAATGTGGGTAGGTGCCAAGGGGTGTGTTAGAACTTTATCTATGCGAAGAGCGCAGTCTCTTCAAAAGGTAGAGATACTTGGCTTTCCATTTAGGACAGAGCACATTTTATTTTGACTACAGCAGCCACAGGAGTACTGGGGAAGACAACTTTATATGGCAAATCAGCCAACAAGATTGCTCACACACTTTCACATACACATGCAGATGATATTACTTGCCTCTTGGGATATGAATAATGCCATAAACGACATACACACACATATACACACACAGTATTTTCTCAGTAGTGACCAATGCCTTAAATGACATACTCTGACACCAAGCAACGTCCAATCATTTTTAAAGGCATCTGATTTACAAAGAAGTTGGGTTCCTGAAAGATACTCAAAATCAATTGTCACACAAGGAAGGAGAGCAGAGACAGATAGATGAAGGAGATGAATGGTCAGCAGTTTGGGGTAGGATCGGCCAGCACATTACATATCAGATACAGGAGGAATAAGGGTACATAAATATCAGCTTATCCCTAGTGACCACTCGGTTCCAAGCAGAGAAACAAGGACTTGGGCTCAGTGACTCGGGTAGTGCTCACCTAGAGAGAAATGCAGCAACCCAAGGAGAGCAGAGAGCCCCTGGAGGGTGTGCATAGCTCAGCACAGCTACTACTCTTCCTAAGGAGGTTATAAAACCAAACTCTTCTAGGGCTGGGGTGGCACCAAAGAGGGAGAGAACTAAAAAGATAGTAAAACATAAATAAATAACCTGTTTCTGCTGAAAGTCTGTGCAAACCCAGGACATCAGAGCTTTAGGAAGTCTGGGTTGATGGAGCAGTGCAGAAGAACAACCATGCATGCATTCTGCTCTGTGCCTGGTGCTATCCCAGCCTTTTAATGCGAGAATTATACGAGGGATGCTCCAAAGCAGCAGTGGGAGGTACTGGCACAGCTGGGAGGCAGGCTGGGAGAGCAGGATGGGGGCGAAGCACCGGTCTCATCCTCAGAGCTGCCCAACAACGGGGAAGTGAGCTGCTACGAAGTCAAAAGGCCTCCCATTTTCACTGGCAGAACTTCACAGCCCTTTCCCCTGACACCCTTGAGACACCCTAAGCTCAGTGATATGTAGTAGCTCTGCCACTTTCCTCTCAACACCTTCAACACCTGCCCACACGTAGAGAGCTTCACGGACACTCGGTGCCCCCGTCCCTTCGCGCGCAGTGACCCAGCGCCAGTGACAGCAGACCTGACACCTCGCTTTTGCCATCAACCTCTGCTAAGCTGCCTCCCACAAGCCCTCTCCACGGCACGGAGGACATCCCTCTAGAGCAGCTGTTGGCCGTTTCCACACACAGGCTGCTCTTCCCCACAGCAGCAAAGACGCAGATGCCAAAACAGTGCCACTCTGGGCAACCCCCTGCTCCCGCTTCGAGCTGCCCTGGAGGAGACGTCCCCTCGCCCCGCGGGGAAGGGGCTGAAGCGACAACGAGAAGGTCAGCAACACTCACTGATGGGGCACACACTGCTGTCTCCTGAGAGAAGGCTTCCTAGGAGGAGGAAATGTACCTGTGCCAACGCCTGCGGCACCCCCGACTCAGCTCCTTGAGGACACTAATCCCTGCCTCCTGGATAAGGCAGGAGTGCCTGATGTGCCAGGGTTAGGATCTCAGCTCAGCAAATGAGGGACAGCTGGGTAGAGACAGGTTTGCTTGGCACTGGCAGCATCTCAAGGCCTCCCACAGCAGTTTCCTGTGGAAAAGCGCTCAATTCTTAATTCCAGTTCCCCAGTCTGCTAAATAAATGCCAACGCGTTACTGCTTTAACTCTCACCGACTTGCTAGAGCTGCTCCTGCCCAGCATAAGCTCCCCTGACCACCCATGCACCTGTATGCTTCCCTGCCGTGGCTGAGCACAGGACACGACGCGTTCACAGCTCATTGCTCCATGCAGCTGGATGGGTTAGATAGGTCCCGGGGCACATAACCAAGAAAAGCCGACTTCCCTCCGAGTACGAGACAGACTTCTCAGCAGAGTGAGGGACAGCAGGGAGTCAAATCCTCCCCTTGGCAAGGGAGAATGTCAATCTTATGCGCAGAGCAGGTCTTGTGATATTCGGTCTCCAGCTTGTACATCAGCCTAGAGTCTGGAGAAACACCTTCACTTCCAAACACATTCATGATTCCCAGACTGTCAGGAGAAAACCAGACAAGGGGCAACCCTTGGCTGCTTTTAAAACATTTCTGCATTGATTCCTCCTTGAGATACAAGCCAGAGAGTGAGATGAAATCTCCTCTTACTCAAGCCTTATTTTTCATAATTATGCATCTTTAGTGTTTCATAACGACCAATTTAATCACTTTTGCCGTTTAGAGGGCTATAACAGCCAATCATGGTAATGGGCTTGGTATTTGGTAGGAACCATTTAACGCCCAAGAGCCCTTGTTCTGAGCCACTTGATGCCACTTAAGTTTGACAGACAGACTCTCATTAGCGCAAGTTGCAAAACCTCTCAGATGAAGCTCATTTCTTTTAAACAAACTCTGCTCAGTGATCCCCAAAGTCTCTGAGTGAGGAAATTTTTAGCTCACTTCAGATCTGTGCAGGTCTGTGAAAACTAATCAGCATATTTCCCTGTGCTGGGGCCTTTCTGTGAAATTCTCTATCTGCCTCCTCACCACTGTCCTCTCATTTCTTGCACATAACCTCTGCTCCCCTGTGGCCAGCTCCCAGAGGACCGCCTGGGGTTACATGACCTTCCCTTTTCATGCAAAACCCTCTTGATGAGCTTCTGCTCTGCACGGACCGGCCTGCACCTGCCTCTAGGGGACAGCTCTCACAACCCAATTTTTTCTTGCTGGGCACAACCCAATACACATTTGGAAACCTTTAGAAATATCTGCAGAGCTCTGACTGCTGCTGAAACTCTTGCACTTGCCTTTGCCTTTCCTGCTACTCCATCTATTCTTTGGATAGTGATCCACAAGGCAAGAATAAAGCTCAGGGCATCCGAGACTGCTCTAGATGCTCTCAAACACACGTGCAAGTCTGTACCTGAATGCACGTGATGACAAACAGATTTGGAGACAACCATAGTCCAACAACACTTCAAACGCAACCAAAGCAGGCCTCCCTGTGTAGCTGCAAGGACAAGCAGTGGGATAGCAGGGGGTGCTGCAGGATGTGTCTGAGGTTTGTGAGAAAGCTAGGACTACTGCAGTAAGGGTCTGCAGGGAAGGAAAAATGTTTTTAGTCAAGGACTTACACAGCAGAAGGGATGGCTTCCCCTCAAAGGGCATTATGTTCAATGGGCAGGCCAACAACTCAGCGTAACTACCAGGGAAAGATGTCAGATCTACAACGTGTGGCTTAAACCCATTGGATCTGTTCACTTCTGCAATGCTCCCCAAGAACAGATTTGCCCTTTACATTTCCTCTCTTTTCCATTATACCACAACCATTGTGCATGCAATGAGACTAAAAGCTGCAAACATAGGAGCTCTAAAAGAAAAATACATTGATATGTGAACAGGCAACTCCTGGGTCTCATCAATACAGAACACGGGCACATCTTGTGGCATAGTCTGATGGGACAGAGTAATATCTTGACTGATGAATGGTCTGAATGATTTCAGTAAAGCAACTGGGTCAAAAACACAATATGCAGAGCTAAAGGAGCCACAGTGTGTCCTTTGAAAGAAAATCTCCATGTTCAACACTACTTGTAGCTAATGTTGACATCTTCCAAGCCTACCACTTTTTGGCACATGATGTGGTGACCTGAGAACAGATGGTGGGTTGCCCTGTATTTAAACAGTCTGAATGGACCCTACACCTAAACCACAGTGTTTGGTTCAAGTACAGCTAATGCTGTATTCTCAGTACCATAATTAAAAAGGATCTGTTTCACCAGGCACACACAGACACACACATTTAAGACATTGTATGATCCTGTCCAAAGCTGAAGAGAGCATTAACCAATGTTATGATATATTACTTGAGAAGTAGCCTGATGCCCCTTAATTAGAGGCTGCCTGCTAAGGTACACTCAGCAGGAGAAGAGTTAAGGTTGTATTTGTAACCTTAAATCTCACCTTACCTGGCTTGCAAGTCCATAACTGTGCAACTTTAATGTGTTCTTATCAGAGCATTTTTATTGAGCCATTATTAACATCGGTTAGATACAATCTAGCATTTCCCATATCCCCCTCCTCCCCAGCCATTACCTGAGCTACACAAAACAAGAGATTCAAAGGAAGCACTTAACTCAACCTGTGCTATCATCCTCTGTACACCCCTCACAACTAATTCCCTAGCAGCTTCCTTAAACGGGACTACAGTTTTGGTTGCTATCTTTCATGCCCTCGGCCAGTCGGCACATTGAAGGAAATCCTCTACTGATAATTAATAAGTTCCCCCGACACTGGCTGCTCATTAATCTATTATTTTGCTCCTCTAATTACTTTTGTCTGAGTTAACAGTCTCCTTCCCTCACCTTCCCTGCGTCTCACACAGGAGATGCTGCATGGCAAATGTGACTTTTCTTTGTCCCCAAGTCCCTTGCAGCCTGTGCTCTGTGCACGGACTCTGAGACCCATCCTGCCATTTCCTGAGGCACAAACCAGGCTCTCACATGCAGTGACTTGCCTCACCACGTGCCTGTATTTCACCCAGGTTCTGGTACACACAGCTCCAGGCATCCAAGTTGGGGCTTGCTGAAATGTCCAGGGAACGTGGGCTTCCCATCTCCACCTGCTTCATCCCCTGGAAATCTCCCAAGAGCTACGAGGAATCCTCCTCGCAGCAGTCAAGTGGCTGTAGATCTCCCCACAGGAAATGGGGGCACTTACAATTTCACAGTGCAAGGACCATCTATCTATATATGCCCTGGGTTCCTTTTGCAATAGCAGCCTTTACCCAAAGACTAATAGTCAGCACAAATTAACTTTAAGTCCCTTGGGCAGAAGGGGAGACGGAGGCAGGAACCAATTATTTATTTGCTTGGAAGATACCCAAGTCCAGCAGAGATAAATGCAGTAGATACAAGTGAGCATGTCAGAGAGAGGCTGGAGTTGCAAAGTTTGGAGCCTGATCTGAGCTTCTGCAGTTCAGGGAATTTCTGAAATTGTCTCTTACCATGAGTGACACTAAAAATAATTATTCTCTGTCCCCTTCACGCAGCTGTACTTTAGGCTCTACAGACAGGCTTTGGACAGCTGTACAGATCCATGCCCTGCAGTCAAAGGATGCCTTTTTTCTAGCAGGTACAACATGACTCAGGATACTATCTTTCTCCTCCCCTGTTTTTATTTTTCTCACTTACTGCTATGTTTCACAGTTCTACCACGAAGGAAATGCAAGCCTTTGAGGATGGTGCATAAGACTCGTAAACATCAAAAAACTCACATGTGCAGCAAGATGCATGCACAGACACCAGCAGGCTGAGCATACAAATGAACACACAGTAAATCACTCCCAAGTAATGCTTACAGCAGCGCGCACGTGCATACTCACGTGACTTTTACTGATCCACAAGCTCTACAGCAGGTAAGGATGGTGGCAATGACACACGCTGCCCGCGATGGTCCACGCAGTAAGATGGCCCTGCCAGCAGTCCCCAGCCAGGCACGCGCAGCAGGGCATGTATCAATACCGCGATAATTGAAATCTCCCGCGATCAATGCCTTTCCCAGGCCTCCGTTACCCGCATGACACATCCTTTGCTCTGGCAGGATGTGCTCATCCTTCAAATCGCTCAAGTCACCCCCAGCCCGATGTGAACTTCAACGGCTGCACCATGCAGCAGCTCTCGCTCGCCTGCATGGGCCTGTGCCCAGCCATCCCCTCCCAGCCGTCCTGCTGCTGCCTGCTTTGCTCCTGTGCAGCACTAACGCAGAGGTGGCCGCTTGTTACAAGTCTGTGAGAGAGGATGATTTGCTCAGCCAGTACGTGAAAAAATACAGAGTATATGAGAAGAGTCATATTTTTCAGGTACGGTTCAGCAAGAAAGAAAAATCAAGTGAAAAAGAACAACACTTTTGAAAATGTACCTCCTAAATAGAAAATCCCATGTTTTCAGTCTTTACTGTTTCTCTTCAGACAGGAAAGGGAGGCACGTTCTGAAGACATTTCTGAAATGCTCAGAAAGAAGTCAGGGGTGGGGGGTAAATGAGCACCAGTGCTCACATCGCCAGGGCCTGTTGCAGCCTTGCATTACCAAAATAACTCACTGCCTTGAGCCGGGAGACTCCCACTTCCACAACTGTGTTCAGACCCCGGAGAAAAGCTCCAGCCTGCAGGAGGCTGAGTGACACCTGCCCTTGCTGTAGTCATCGTGGCAAGCAAGGTCAGGATGTCTTGCCCCCAAAGCTGGCTTTGTCTGGCCCTGGGTTTGCCTCTGTACAGCAGATTCTTGCAAATCATGTTTAACTTCCTGATTCTCCCTGCACCTCCTGTTCTTTCTCTTGCTCACTATTTTCCAGCTATCACTAGAGCTGGGATATAGATGCTAAGTGGCATCTATAATGAAGCCATCTAAGATGGCTTCATCAGTGGGACTGGCGTGGGGGTGGAGGCAGAGGCAAGAGACGGTCAAATGACTGTGTGGTAGAAGCTAGGATGGGTGAAGGCTTTGGGGCTGCACGTGAAACTCGCTGTAGACATTACTGTCCTGGCAGGATCCGTGTGCTGCAGTGGATGCTGTTACTCCACGCTCACCTGGGTCCTCAGGCTGGGGAGGACAGTCGCTGTAGCTCCAGTGCGGCATGTATCAGGCACTGAAGTCAGTGAAGCCACTGAGATCAGCTGAAGCCAAACAACAGCATAACAACAAAAATGGTGAACTCTCTCTTTAATTTAAAAAAAAAAAAAAAAAAGATGCAGGGAATAGCTATAAGCTACTACCTTAACTTTTCCCTTTTGTTAGTGCATCTTCTTCCTAGTGTGAAGACAGAGTGAGAAATACGCTTGCCTAAAGTGAAAATACTTACAGATTCCAGCTACAAGGTGGGGAAAAATGCAGCCTTTCCATTTTCTTCTTAAGGGTAACTTTCTTAAGGATGTTTGAATTGAAACTATTAAATTTATAATGCTGTGAATTTTCTCTCTCTTTAATTCACAGCCAACCTCTCTGTATCTTTACAAGCATACTTTAAATTTTGAGCAGTGAACTATAGCTGTAAGCATGGTGCTGCCAGTGGGGAGTATCACCTCCAGACAGCGGGGAAACGGGAACCCAGTCCTAAAATATCAGCCCTTTGCCCCTATGAAGCCTTAGAGTATCTGTCACCAAAGTAGTAGCTCCAAGCACAAGCGACCCAAAGCAGACTCATTAGTTCACATCACTAGAGGGAGACACGATAACACACACACACACAGGCAGTGCCTTGCACTCAGTAACATTTTCTGCAGACAATTTAAGTTGACTACTTAAAGGTAGGATACAAGAGTGCTCAATGGCAGGTTTATGCAAGGGAGCACAAGGAATGCTGGTAGGGAAAGACGGTGAGCAGGACAGCATCTATCACACTAGGCAGGGGCAGGCAGCAGACCTTTGCTCTTTTCTTCCTAGCCATGACAGAAAGTCCCTTGATTTCAATGGGTTTTTGCTGGTGGGAAAGATGGAAAATTTGCTAAGGTTCATCAACCTGTTGGTGGGAGGCTACTTATGCTAGTGTATGGCAATTCCTTTTCCTGTCATCATTAATTGCAGAAGATTTTGAACTCTCATCTTCTTGGGTGCTCAGTTTTGACTCCTAGCCTTCTGGGATCTTTCAAGACTGGTTTATGGAAGGACAGAAGAGAAAGAAAAAGTTAGATATTCAATGAATGTCCTGGATAAACACTGGCCTTGAGGGTAGAGGTAGTGGCTGTACAGCGCTGCACAGACAGGGATAGTACAGCATGCAGTGAATTAGAAAAATGCTGCTTTTCTGTAGGTGGATGAAAGTTTTCATACGGGCACAAACAAGGTCAGCCTTTAAAATGCCATAGAAAAGACCCTAATACCATGGCTGACTCGAAGCGGTACTCATCTTAGAAGGAAAAACGGAAGCAACTCTGACAGACTCCAACTTGCTGTTAAAGAACAGCATTTCTACATAGCAGGAAAGCCACTAACTTGGTACACAACTGCCACATCTTTCCAGCAACAGCACAGAAAAACTTGCCAGAGGTGGAGCAGCCAAGCACTGACCAGAAGACTCCAGATGTTCTTCTCCAGCCACTGCTGAAGGCAGCAGAGCAAAGTCCCTCCTCAGAGCAGCTTTATTCACCTGCTCCCCAGAAATGGTAAAATATTTGTGAGGCCTTGATCTCCCTCTCTCTCACGGGTCAGGAGAGAGAAATCACAGCTGCTAAGAAAATGAATGTTTCGTGTGTCAACTGTGTTTGTACTGAAACAACAACATAGACCGCAGGGACTGAATGGGGCACTATTACAATAGGAGGGATCTCTGTGCAGCTTTATATGTCGCCAGGCACAGAAGGAAGAAATCAAAACCGTCCTGTGCACTGGGGAGAGAGCAGGGCTTCAGGACTTAAGGTTATTATAGGTGGGGAAAGGGGCAGGGGGGCTCCTGCTTGTAGGCCGTGCAATAAGAAGAGCAGATTTCTAAAAAAATAAAAAAGCAGAACCAAAGGAAGTGGGATGAAAATAGAGGCTGAAGCAAATTTGGATGCCTTCTGGAGAAGCCTTGAAAAAGTTGAAACTTTGGCTTGTTTCCCAGGTTCTTTGTGAGCCAGCATCCTCCCCTCCCCTATAACATTGGATGAGATGGAAACTAGACCAAGAGAGGAAAAGACATTTCAGAAAGAGTCCTGAAACAAGCAGGGAGTGTATAAGAGGCAAAGTGAGAGGCTGTTGTTGAAGCAGGGACCACGTTTTTGCCAGAGTATTTTGAGGACACAAGAAATAAAAGGAAGAAAAAAAGACATGGTTAAAAAGCATCGTTCCCCCCCCCCCCAGTATCCTAAAATGCAGGATCAGACAAGTACCTTGTAAATCTTAAAATTTCCTGATTAGGCAAAGGCAGTTAGAGGGGGAGAAGGATGCGACATGAGAAGAGCTGGTGCAATAACACTACTGATAAGAAAAAAAAAAAGTCACTCCTTTTCCTTAACTGTTTCACTGAGGTTTTTAATAGCGTAGCAGAGAGGTGGGCTAAATCCAAACGGTTTAGCTAACCGGAAAATCCTCTTCCCACTCATTGCCACCCAGTGCTTACTGGGTTGACTTGCGATGACTCTGGGTGAAGGCTTTCCGTTTGTTATCTTCTCTGGGCAGAAATGGGCTTTCCCTGTACAACTCAAAAGTGCAGAAGCAAGGCTTTGGACTTAGACGGCAATGAGAGGCAAACAAAGCATACAAGCACTGGACATAAAGATCAAAGTTGCCCATGTGAACGATATTGTCATCTTAAATCTCATGCCTTCAGAGAGCGCTCTGCTTCCTTCATGTTCTGTGTTTGGCCCTAAAAGGAGACCTGCATGCATTGAAGGAAGATACATGAGTGAGTGGGGGTGTGAGATAATCTGTCCCTTTCAGTTTAGGTCTCATCCTGATCTCTAGTAATTGAGCCCCAAAGCATGAAGTATAACATCCTTCTCAATATTTTTGTTGTGAATAACAAGAATATCCAGATTTGTTCACATTATCCTCAGAAACACACAAACTGTTTGAGTCTTGCCAAGTTCCCATCTTTAAATAACTTTCCATGGCAATGAGTTCTACAGCTGTTTATAAACATATTAGATGTATACCATCTCAATTACACAGAGCAGGCAGGCACTATTCTGTATTCTCTCTCCCTTCTAAACTTCCCATGCTATGGTAAATTCTCTAAGACTCAATGAGAATTTCTAGCACCCTCTAGGGAGAATCAGACTGGCATATTTGACAAGCCTTCCCATCTCCTTTCATTTTATGCTGTGACATGAAACTTGGGTGTTGCAATCAATACTTATCTGCTTTGCTCTAGACTGTTTTTTATGCTGTGATTACCACTGTAATAACTAAGCTCCTTTTTTGAGCCAAAGTGTGTATCTTTAGACTGTCAGGTGGAATTTGAGAGAATCCAGACTCTTCTCTTCCATATCAAACTGCCTTGCTGTACTGAGGCTAGGGAAGTTGGATTGGAAATTAAATACCTGATGATTTTATACAGGTTTCACACTAACTGTTTTAAGAAAACTGAATGGTTTGCTACTCAACTGGTTATGCAGAACCAGTAAATCCCAGTTGTTCAACCCTGAGCTGAGCCCCATAGAGATCAATATAGCTTTGCGTTCCTGTCACAGCCTCTCAGGCTGCCATAGCAGTTGGGTACTAATTTCACAGCACTTGCCACAGCATCATGGAGCAAGGCCCTCAGGAAGATTTTAACCACCAATACCTTGTGGGATAGCAGCAGAAGGATGAATGGGACTGTTTCTGTCAGTTTGAATACAAGCTCCTCAGGACAGGAGCCGCCTTTTTCTTCTGTGTCTGTCTGCCCATCTAGGACAACGAGCTTGGCAGTGAGATCTCTGGTAATGCCAAGATCTTGCAACAACTGTCCATGTCCATATTGCTGATAAGCCAGTTCACAAGATGCCACTCTTTAGGGCTTCTGTTGAGGAGTTTATGGATAAGTATATGAATGTACACAAATTTTTATTTTTCCCAGGAAGCTCTTCCAGTCACCAGGCATCTAGCATGGCTCTGAATAAGATGGAGAGATGAGGAATGATAAATGATGAGAGAGAGCAGAGCATCTTATAATGCAACTGGCCACAGGTGGGTAGGCTGCCCATGGTAGCCCACACAGAACCTGTCAGCATGATGAATGATACATGGCCCTGAGCTGGCACCTTGTCCAGGTTGTGGACCAACAACTGGAAATTTGATTGGACTGCATTCAGTGAGGAAAAAATCTATACCTTTGTGAGCCATGGATCATGTAGGCTGTGAGTTAATATTAGGGAGAAGAAAACAATAGGATAGCACCCACTCCTTACAGAAAGCCACAGAGAGGAGAATCTGGGTTTTGTCCCTTTCAAGAGATGAGAGACTATAGGGCATCCTCTAGTGAAATGCTCCTAATGCTGACAATTGCTACGTCATCCAGCTTGTATTGGAAATTACCAATATGCATTCCTACTCTAACTAAACAAACCACAGTTTCCTGATAAATCCAGTTCAGAGGGTTGCTATGGCTTAACATCGCATAGTGGGATGACAAAAGTCACACGGCACAGCAGGCCTAAGCCCACAGCTGTGTCCTGAATCACAGGGGAAGGATCAGACTACTTGCAGGGAGGTGCTGGCCCACTGCTGGAAGCTACAGATCAGCAATCCCAGTAGAGAGCTCTGCTGGCCGAAGGAGAAGAGCTAATGAAGTTGTTTGTGCTCCCAGGCAATGCCCATTAAACTATCCATAACTAGTTCGACCCTGTTGCCCAGGTCCTACAGCATAATAACCTGTCAGATAAGGAAGAAAAGGGTCTGACTGACTCTCTTCAGCTACTCTGTCAAAACCCAATTACTTAACCATTTGAAGAGGAATGGAGGAGAGCAAGGACTTGCATCATTCCAAGGAATGTCATTTCCACTTTCATTATTATACACTGTCTAGAATTAAAGGTGATCTGTTTTGTCATTTGCCATCTGAATTATTAAGTATTTTCCCCCTTATCTGCCTTCTCCCCAGGTGTCAGTGCTACAGTCAACAACCACAGCTACACTTCAGCTATCTCACAGGGGAAGGAGAGAGGGTTTTCCTCTGCATTGCTTCAGGGCTTGGGGCCTTACAGTTGATGTGAGAAAAAGGCCTAGTTCAATTACTCATGAAGGACCAGCAAAGGAAGGGATGTAGCATTTGTTAAAGTGACTATCTGCTTCCCAGATAGGTAAGTGAGTGGGCTGTGATCACTCCTGAGGCCCAGCAGCATTTAAATGAACCATCACATACCTCCCTGCCTTCTTTGCATAAGTAGCTACACTGCTTTCCCTTTGCGTTTGTATCTTCCACTTCCCAGCCAACAAGAAATAAATCATTTCTGTGGTTCTAACTCAGGTAATTAGCCACCAAACACTATTGACCAAATCAATGAATGAAAGAAACAGCAGACAAATTTGCTAATGAACTCCTTCAGGAGAGTGCGCAAAGAAAAAGTAATTTGGCCCTCTCACCCCCCAGTGCTGGTTTAATTTCACAACCTGTCCATTCAAAACCTTCTATACAGGCTCAATAACGCTCATTCTTCCAATTCTGCAGTCATGAGTTTAACTGAAAAAAGATCCACAGAGAAAAAGATTTTAGAAACCTTTACAATGTCTAAAATAGCTCTTTGACGCATAGCAGATGTCCTCAAAACTAGCATAAATGGAGCCAAAATGCCTCACAATCCTGGAAAGGGGAGATTCCAAGATAAGACAGATGTTTCTAACTGCAGCAGCTCTGGAATGGATTTGGGATTCATATTAATTGTCAACCTCAAGGAAAACATTTAAAAGAAACCCTTGTGTCCCCCATTCTGGGGCAAGTGCCTTACTAGGCTACTTGCTGCAGAAAGACCTGATGTCTGCCTGAAAGCAGTTCTTCCATATGTGTAAAAGATAACAGATGGGTTGAAATGCAGAAAGAGAGAGAGTACAACAAGCAATGAGACGTGGAAGTGACAGACTGGGGACTGCCTGCCCTTCATCCCCAGCTCTTGTTGGTTAGGAGGGGGGTGCTTGGTAGGCTTCACTGTAGAGGGGAAGCCTGAGAATGGATTGAAAGGGGGCCAGTGAGATGGTGCTGATGGATGCTAGCAAGGCAACGCCTCTGAGACACATGGCACAGGAGGAGAAGTGTGAGGGGGCATGCTGGAAAACAGGAATAGAACAGACCCAGGAAAACTGACACTGGAATAAAAGCAGAGGTGGGATTCCCCAGTCCTGTTGGTTACCAGAGGAGATTGCCTGCGTGGAAATGTGCTCTGAGGAGCCCTAAGAAGAGAGAGAACTCTGATACAACTGAGTAGGCAGTACAACTGGAGAGGAAAAAAAAAACAAAAAAACAAAAACACAAAGCACGAGTATGCAGCCAAAGTGATGAGCTAGGACAAGAATCTTCATATCGCTGTTCTGAACAATGCATCTGATGCGTATCAGGCCTTAGTTTTTATGAAGATTTAATCCAGTGCTCCTGCAATTCCCTTAATTCAGACAACACGAGGCTGTGCTCACAGAATAGCTAGGAAGCATCTGCTACTGAAATACAGGAAAGAGTTAGGTGGACTGAAATACTGAAGCAGCAATAGGATGGAAGACTCAATAAGAAATAAACCTTAAGAGCAGAACTGCCAGAGTTAGAAGATCTTAAATACATAATTAAAGGTGAAAAAGATAGGACTCATTTTCTCACACATGCCAATGGCACAACCGTGCTTAATACTGAAAATAGCGGAAAGTCAGGTAGTGACAATGATATCACTAAGGATTACTGTTCCCATCAGCTCTGCTCCTCCCACTTCTTTCTGGCAGTCTTTACCCATCTTCTTTCTTTCAGTACTGCAAGAAATGGGCCAAAAATACAAACTGCGTATTTAGCTTTCAAGTACATGAAAGCTCAGGAGGACTTTGGTTTGGCTGAAGGGATGAGACAGGAAATCTGAATAGCCCCAGTCTGAACCACAGACCTCAAATCTGGGGGCTTCTGGATGCAGCACTTGGATTGGACCCTGTTCCAGTATCTTGTTGTGGCCCTCTCTCTTTAACTTTCTTTGTGCAACTCTCTCCCTTTTTCTAGCTGTTGCACTGCGGAAGACAGCTTGACTGTCTCTAGCACGTGCAGAAAGCTTGTACCCTGCATATCTCAAGTCCTCTTTAACCCTTTATAGATATGGGAATATCAGAGAATGCTATTCATATAGAACTTATGAATGCTTTTCCCACGCACTTCAGATGACAAAATATATGATGGCAAAAAGAAATCCGGTAAAGAGCTCTCTCCTCAAAGGACATGACACAGAAGAGAAACCCACCTCTTATTCCCATCCTGATAAATTTTTGATGGATGAAGGTTTCCTTGCAACCCAAGCTGCTATCCCCATGGAATCTGACTACTGAAAGGATGTTCTCCTTCCAAGTTTGCCAAGTCCTCAAGCATGGAAGATGCACTCAGCAGAACAACACTGGTGAACAATGCTGCCTCCACCCTGCTCTTCGCTCATCTCTCAGATCAAATACCTCCTTTACTCACTTCACAAGACACAGGAACACTGTCTTCCAAAACGGAGAGTAATATAAAATTACCTGTGCCATTATTTTCCTCTCCCTTTTAAGGCAAATCAAACTCCCTGTTTTTCAGAAAGATCCTCTTCTATGTAATATCTAAACAGAAATCCTTCTTTCTCTCCCTCTCTCTCTCCCTCCCTCCCCAGCAGTGTTTTTTCTCCATCCCCTCGACGCGCATTACCAGCAGTAGAGATTGAAACAGCTAGATGAAGACCAAAGCTAAACAGAATTACAAGTCCAATTCTGTAGAGCATCTACTGAAGTAATTTCAGTTGTTCCCTGGGACAACCTGGTTATCGTGCTTGGGAGGTCGTGCTGCAAAACACGCTTGCAATGCATTTAAAAGCCTTGCCACTTTTCTACAGCTGCCTGAATTGCCACTGAAATTTTCAGTAATGTTGGAAAAAGAAGGAAACTACTGCACAGTCCACAAATCATCAGCACAGTACAGTCCTGTTGGGTCACTTACCTGTTGGGGTGAGATGCCTCCAGGTGATGACAGGCTCAGGACGCCCATTTGCCATGCAAACCAGGGTCACGTTGCTTCCCTCATTCACGGTGATGTCCGAGGAGATATTGGAGATCTTTGGTGGAACTGTGAAGAAAATGAAAGTTGGACATCGTTACTTCTGGAGGGTAGCTGGTCTGACTTGTTAACCTATCTACTTATTAACCAGAGGCAGCAACGAACTCTTCTCGCAGGCTGTGCTCCTCATTACTACCTGAGTTTCTGAACTGTATCAGTGCTCCAAGTACAAGGTCCTGGCTTCTCAGTATACAAGAAAATCAATTCAAGTGCAACAACCTTTTGATGGTGCAGACATATAAAAAAGAATGGAGAAAGATGCAGGGAGCAATGCTCTGCTTTCAGGAGTATGCACAGGGTGAAGCAGCCAGGAGGGGGAAAGGAAGAATGCAGCAGAGACACATGCAAGGTCGCATCTGAGTCAGGAAACACTGAAAAAGCAGGGCCTTCTGGCTGCGAGAAAGCAGACAGGATTGACTAGGGAGAGCACCTGACACAACGTCCCAAAAAGTCCAGCAGAGCTCACTTCTGTGGTGGCACAGTAATGGGAAAACAGCATGACTCACATCAAACTCACACATTGAGGAGACCAAAACAGTGTCTCCAGGAAAGCCGTCTGCACCAGACTTCCTCTAGTTAGCTTCTATCCTTAATTTTCTCTTCTGGGAACTGTCTTACAGAGGTACCTCTGCTTCAAGGACCTACAGCTAGAAATGGCCTTTCATGCAACTGTGATGTTTTGTGTTTGGGGGCCTCCATAGAATAACCTCTCAGAACTTGCCTGACTGCCCCAAAGCTGTATGGAAGGAGAAGGCAGGCTCCATGCATTGCCCAAGCTTTCAAAATTCATCTTTACACTAAAAATAATCCCAGATGCAGTTCTATGTCCTCCTGCAGAGTGCCAGGCCTTGAGGCATGGAATCAGAGGTACGTTTGGTATTGCTGCCTTCCCTGGTCAGGTACAACCCATGCTGAGGGCAAGGGCCCTGCTCTGTCGCTCACGTAACCAAACACTCACAGAGAACTGAACCAGAGAGCTGTTAAACTCATTTCCATTGCGACAGCCATGATGAACTCAAAAAGTGGCGATGCGTGCCATGGCTAACAGAAATTTGCTGCATGAAGGTACAAAAGCAAGAAGGTTTCTGCGGTGCCCTTCATCCAAGGGGGATGCCCGTGGGCATCCAAATGCTACCTGGGCCTCCCACAGCACAGCTCCAGAAGCACAGTAGGGTCGTTAAAGGTTCAGGAGACCAGCCACAGCTTGGGCTCCCAGCACCCTTAAAGACCCTCCCAAGCTAACTGAGTTTGTGTCATGGGACTGAAGTGGCCCCGCGGGGACTGAACTGGTGACCGCAGGTGAGGAGCGTGGTGTTTTGGCCTCCAAGCCTTCCCCCAGGGCAGGGCAGGTTGCGGCTGTTTCTCCTTCCTCACATTCATGTCTCGCTTCCACGCTTCACACCCACGAGGAGGTGAGGGAGTTTGGCTAAAAAGGAATCTTCTAATTTTTATTTATTTATTTATTTCCCCAGCTTCCAAATTTGTGTGTAGCGAGGAATGAAACAACATCATTTTCTGCTTTGCTTACCACAGAGTAAACAGACAGCAACCTCCCCTTCCCGCTTCTTGGCGGGAGTGGCTGATGGTCCTTTTGAAACAAAGCTGCCTGTGAGTTAGGTGGGGAAAAGGAAATGAAGCCTGAAGAGAGCAACTCACCTCTTCAAGCTGTGTGGCTGGATTCATAGGAGTGTTTACCCACAGCTCTTTAGCCCCATACTGTAGGCCCCAAACTCACGGCCAGGCCTTCAGCATCTACGACCACAGAACCCCCTGGGAAGAACAGGCGCTCCTGAGCACGAACTGCTTGAACAAAATGAGGCAAATGCGTCTTTGCCGATAGGCTTGCTAACCTAGGTGAGGAGGTATTTAAATGAAGTACACCGGGGAGGGATTGTCATAGTCTGGAGAGAAGGGACAGCACTGAGGAAGCAGCTGGGGGCCAACACACCACGGAAGGCTTTTGCACTCCACTTGTGAAAACCGGGGTCCTATCTCAAATGCCTGTGCACAAATACAAGCATCATGGGGAACAAACAGGAGGGATTAGATGTTCACGCAGGTTTGCAGTGCTATAAACTCACTGGGATTACAGAGATGTGGTGGGACAGCTCCCAGGACTGGCAATGCTGTGAGGGATGGATACAGGCTTTTCAGGAAGGACTTGCTGGAAAGGCAAGGAAGCATGATGCGCTCTGTACAAAAGAGTGGCTGGAGTGCACCCAGCTCGGCCCTGGATGGTGAGCTAGTAGGAAGCTTATGGATCAGAGGATATCAATGTCACAGTTGATGGTTGGTTTCTGCTAGGAGCTATTTCATCAAGAAGAGGCAGTGGGCAAAGCCTGCTTTAGTGAGATAGAAGAAGCCTCAAAAATCACAGGCCCTGCTGGGAATTTCAACCAACCTGATATTTGCTAGACAGGTGAAAGTGGTGGGATTGAGCAGCCCAGGAGATATGGGGGTTCAACAGGTTCAGCATGAGCTAGTGGTGTGCCCTTGCAGCAAAGGCCAACCGTATCCTGGGTTGTATTAGCAAGAGCATAGCCATGTAAGTGGAGGGAAGCGATTATCTCTCTTTATACGGTGTTTCAGATGCTGTCTCACAAACACTATGTTCAGTTTTGGTCTCCCTGGTACAAGAAAGCCATAGACATACAGGGAGGAGCAAGTCTGCCAGAAGGCTTCCAAGATGGTTCCATGACGTACAAGGACAGCCTAAGAGTGAAGGCTAGGTACATTCAGCCTGAAAGAGCAGTAAGACTTTCACTCATCCTTCTCTATCTACAAATACCTAGTGGGAAGGTGCAGAGTAGAGAGACAGGCTGTTCTCAGAGGTGCACAGTGAAAAAGCAGCAGACAAGAGCTGCTACATGGGGAAAATTCTGACTCAAAATGCAAAGAAGCTTTCACTTTGGGGAGGTCAAAGAAAGGAACAGGTTCCCCAGAGAGGTGGTGGAATCTCCATCCCTAGAGATACGCAAACCTTGTCTGGATAAACCCCCTGAGCAACCTGCTCTAACTGGTACTAGGAATGAAGAAGTAAACTTGGAAGTCTGCTGTGCACGAGCTTGAGTTGATGGCTGAGCTCCTGGTGAAGCAACCAAAGCAAGGCATGCTGGGGAAACAGTTGACTGCACCTGAGTCCCCTTCCCAGGAGAGAAGGAATTTCAGAGTAGGGATATCTGCCTAGCAGCACTACACTGGGTAAAGCAAAGCATAGAAAATTCGTCCTCTTCCTCTCAAAGCAAAATCCCCTGACAAACACAAGCCCTGCTACATTTTACATCAGTGATTCACTGTGAACCATCAGTAGTGCACCCACACATGTAGGAAGAGGTAAGAAAGGACAGAACAAAACAAGACGAACATTGCTGTAAAACACTGATGATGTCAAAGAATTAGATCCCATCATGTTGAGGGGTGCATGAGAGTTTCACTGACTGTAAAAGAGATCCATTTCATGCCCCCTCCCCATTTATCACAGCTCCATACCTGGGAATTTCTGCACAGCAAACACCTGGCAGTACAAAATAAGTCACATAGTGGTCCCAGAAAGTGAGCAAATACCTTTGGCCACTAATACCCTAAGACCGCATAAAGGGCAGCAGAAAGGAAATACCTCAGGTGGGAAATTAAATGCCCTGCCTCCTCCAAAAGACACTCGTGGCTTCATGTTTGTGGCACACCTAAGCAGTGGTGACTTGGAGCACCACGATGAGATCTGGCTCAGCACTGAGTAGGCTTAGTCTTAAACCTGCAGGCTTAATCTGGGACGGAAGAATGGAGGCCGCTATTTCTGCAAGAGTTGTATCCCAGCTGTTCTGTCAAGGGACACAAGGACAGTGATTTCAGAGTGTCCCCAGCAGAGCTTCTCCATGATGTGCTGGTGAAGACCAGTAAGCAGAGCCTTGAGGAGGCAAGAGGATTAAAACCAGTGGCTAGACCACATGTTCTGGGGACTTAAGATTAACCTCAAAGGGCTGGCATTTGCATCAGGAAAAAAAGCCATGCAACAAACCAAGAAAGGGCCTGTTCTGGGCTAAGCTGAAGTAGGTCTAGCAGATGGAGGCTCTGGCAGAATGGTCAATGCCAGACCAAATGGTTGAGCAGGCAAAGCCTCTACTGGGCACCAGCAGCAAAGCTGCAGTTAGGACGTGCACACTGCCAAAGCCGTCAAGTCGTTTTAGTTTGCGGCGCATCAAATAAACTCAGAAAATACAAACAGATCACACCATGCAGACCAAATGCCCAAGAGGAGGAAGACGTGTCCAGATGGACATATCTAGCTTTTCAGTGGAGGCAGAAAAGGGCATTCGAGGCCGAAATCCTGTTAAAGAGTACAATGGCTGGTTGCCTTCAGCTGCCACCTTGATCAGAGGGCAAGGAAAGGCTGAGAGGAAGGGCAATATGGTAAGAAATAATCTCCCTGTGAATTTAAAAACCAGTTTGGTTTAGTCTGCTTAAAAGCCAGCCAGCATTAAAAGTGACCAGATCTTAGTGGACAGTAATTTCTCTCAGATTAAAAAAAGTCAGAGACTTAATTTTCAGGGTGTCAAACCAGCATGTTAAAATGCTGAAACTGTCAGCACCAGCAACAGTTAGCATTGCCTCCTTGGCACTTGTCATTACTTTGCACACACCTTTTTAGGACAGTCTTGAAATGAGAAGCTTTGACCTTATTATTTTTTCTTCCATGTGTGGGTTGTGTTATGCTTTCACAGTTCCAGAGTGCTGGAAGTGCAATTGCTGAGAAAAAAAAAAAAATCTCCTGGGCCCAGGAACTTCTGGGACATCACAGCTTCCTTTTGCCCAGCCATCCCTTGGGTGACCCTCATCTGGAAAAACCTCATGTCTGGCCTCTCTGAGCCATTAGCATGGGCAGAACTACCACAGCCTGGAGACCCACAGGAGGGGAAGCACTACAGTTAAACAGCACTTTCAGGTATTTCCCTATTCAGACTAACAACTCATCCCTCCACAGGAGACCAGGCTGCTGCCAGACCCTTCTGGCTATAGGGACCTTGGGAAAGATTGCCAGGTCTCGGGTACTGCTGAGGAAGACTGAACTGTCAGACTCTTTCCTCCCTTTCAGCATTAATGTAATATGGGGCAGCTATCACCCTGTGCTTAGGATCCCACTGGATGTGGCTGGGAGAAGAGACCATGTGCAGAACACCACGTACCATAGCACAGCCCTGCGGAAGATAAGCACAGCGTGGTGTCCCCTGCTCCACCCGTGGAGAGGCAGGATGCCATACCCATACCAGGGGCAGATTCTGGAGAGCTGGAAACGAGCTCTGTGAAGAATGGCTTGAAACTGGCATATCTATTTCTTCTACATCTCACATCTACTGGACAACTCTGATGCCAGCTCAGCATGTCCTCATGCACATCATCGATGGTAAATAACAAATACCAACCTAACCAGTAGCCATTCTTCTCGAGAAACTCAAATCTGGAAGAGCAGGGGGCTGCAAGGCAGAAGGGGGACAAGGGCAGAGCTGGTGTAGAAATTCAACTCCCAGGCAAAGCACAGTGACAGAACTAGGTAGGAAAGGGCTGCGCAGAACCTGCCTTGCACTGAGCCTGTTCAAGTTAATTGCTGTCAATCCTTCACTTTCATGACAACTGCAACTCACATTAATTTAAATAATAAGAAAGACTGAGACATGAAAAATAGAGCACACTCCCCCAGCGCAATCACTGTTGCTCTCAAGATGAAAGCAAGTGATTTGTTTCCACAAAACATTACTGTCTCAAAAACACCCACTACAGCAGTTATTACAAGCCAGGGGCCGCATACAGGAGGCAGCAAGGAAACCACAAACAAGAGAACTCACAACATCTGCTGTTGTTATCCTTACCTTTTATGACCAAAACCCTCGAGAGCTCAGAACTCCTCCTGAGATATTAGCTGGGATTGCGTGGGCCAGGTCAGCTTTATCATTTAAGGTTATGGAAGTAGGTAATAAGTGATACTACACCCCTAATCTCCTAGGAAATGAGTCAGCCCAGTGTTAAGAGATGTGAGCTCACATCCAGGAGGCCAGCTCCTGAGTACCTTTCCAGGATTGCAATAGGGGATGGAACATCAAGGAGCATCAAGGCCAACCTTGCTAGTTCACAGCCAGACTGCCTGGCTGCTCCCTTTTGGCAAACGGGGCCTTGCCTAAGACTTTGAGTTACAGCCTTACACTCTGGAGCAGCTGCTCCCCAATCTGAAATTACAACATTCAGGTATTTTGTCAGTAAGTCACAAAATACATTAAAAAAAATAAATAAAAAATAGAGGTCTTATTCCCACTCAACAGATCTAAGATACAGCAAAGGCCATTTAATCTACCCAAGAAGTAGAAGCAAATAGTACCAAAAATAAGAAAGCCCAACAGCCCATAATCTCCATTTAAGTACTCTTACTGCTCGTCCCAAGAAGGGCACCTTGAATACAGTCAAGAAAGCCACCTTCCATATAACCCATTAGTTAGTTACCTCCTCCGGTCTATTTACTTTCCTCTCTATTGGCAAGAAGGACCCCCATCTGTTGGAGAAAATAAGACTCCCACCCACTAATCCACAGGAGCCCCTGGCTTTCAGGGCAAAAAGAAAACATCAGGACTTCTCTCCAAAGTCAAAGGAACTTTGCAGCCACTAAAGCCCTCTGCAGGTGCCTATCAATTAGCCTCCAGAGTTCTCATTTCCCTGTCCCCAGCTCCCAATTAACAGCACTTTGCAACAAACACAAAGACGCTAATAGGCCCCAAGGCAGAGGCAGGGGGGATGCTGACCACCACATGGCCCTTGAATGCTTCAGAGCTGCCACCTTGCTCACCACAATTAGGGGTCCTTTCCTGGGGCAATTAATTGACAGCAAATTGGCCTCATTAGTCATTGTTTAGTCAAAGTGTTAGTGGGGAGAGAGGGCTTGAAGAAGGGGCTGAGCTGCTAAACACAACTAAATGATTTAATTTCCCTCTTATGTATGCAGCAGGCTAATCACAGCTTTTTGCACTAGTAACAAGAAACAGCTTGTTGCTGCTTAGGTCCACACCGGGAGCAAGCGGAGGGCTGGAAAGTAAAATCTAGACACCCTTTGGGATGTGGCATGCTAATGTTTCAGAAGCACTTTACAGATGAAATGTGACATGAGACCCAAGATGTGTTTTTTACGGTCTGATTCATGCTGGAGCCTCAACCACAGAGCGATGAAGCTGTCACCAGGGCAGGAGGGCAGAGACTGAAGCTGTTGAACTTCCCTAAAGACAGTGGACTCCGAAATATCCCTCTGACCTTCTGCTCTGCTTGGTTTGCTTCACCCTGCTAGTGCCTCTCTCAGTGGCTTTAAAGCTTCTGGTGAAGTAGAAGGAAATGTTGAAGGCTTGGTTTTGTTTCTTTTTTTTTTTAATCCCTCAGGAACCAAAAAAGCTCTCAAAATACAATGCAGTGTTTTTACAAGGTGTAAAAATTGCTTCTTCCTATTGTCTGAAAGGGGGTGTCTTGTCACTTCCACCCCTGGCAGCCTTTAGGGAACAGTCTGTCCCAGCCAGAGCATGGAACCCACT
The DNA here is from genome assembly GCA_013399115.1 of Anseranas semipalmata. Classification (NCBI taxonomy): domain Eukaryota; kingdom Metazoa; phylum Chordata; class Aves; order Anseriformes; family Anseranatidae; genus Anseranas; species Anseranas semipalmata. The sequence goes on along the minus strand of VXAA01001723.1, from coordinate 1,077,292 downwards.
GAAGAGTTCTGCAATCACCAACCCATGTGCACCCCAGCGCTGCCTGCCCCAGTGTGGCAGATTTCCACCCGAGCATCGCTGCCGATGCACAGAGAAGCTGTGCTGAAGGAAGCAGAGGGGCTGCTGGCTGGGCCTTGCGTCAGAGCGAGCTTCCCTCCTCCTGCAGCTGAGCCTCACCCACCGGGGTGCCACATAGGAAATGATTTAAATCTAAATGGGGACTGTGCCTATTGCACTGACTGGGAGCGGAGCAGCAAATAGGATGCTGTAAATCAAAGCCGTGTGGGAAGCCCCCCCAGTTTGCTGAGCTGGGTAGTGTGTCAGACCTCGCTGCATTTGAAAGAGAGTCAGTGCTGACAAGCCAAACCGTTTTGTCCAAAGGAAAGCTCTGCCTCATCTGATATACATTTAAGTGCCTGGGCTATTTTTCCACATAAAATTGCATGGCAAACACTCGCAGTACATTGTTTCTTAGCAGAGAGAAGCATGGAGTGTAAACCTGCTGGATCACTCTGTTTGTCAGCCATTGGAGTAGACAGCACAGAACTGGGCTCTATTGCTTACATTCATTTCCACTGATTTTTTTTTAAACTTGTCTCCATGAAATTGTCAAGAGAGAAATCATTCTGCTTCCTGACTGAGAGAGAAACAGAGAGAAAAAAATAGCTTAAGTCTCCAGCCAACCTCATTTTTCAGTGCACTGATGTGATGCTGTGGGGCAGGGGTAAGAGCAGTCTCAGTCCTGCTCTGAACCCAGTGCCTCAGCTTTAAAACCAGATTCCAGCCTTTGACCCTAAAGCAGTTCCAGCTCGAAGCCTGAGCCCCAGCCCTGATCCCATGCTGACAGCATTTCACCTAGGCTTTCTGGTGTCCCCCCTGGCCAAGCAAAGGGTCACCAGCCCACATCTGTGGATTCTGGTGCAGCCAGGGACAGCAGGTTCTCAGCTGCATGCTTAGCATAAAGCACAAGCCAGGCATGTGCCTGATATCCCCTTATCTCCAGATTTGGACCTCCGTATATGAAGTATTGGTTCCTTGCTACACAACTTCTTCTTTTTCTTTTCAATTAACATAACAAATTTATGCCGGGATTGCAGGGATCCACTTATCTGTGGTTCATTCATCTCTTTAAAAGACAGCTCTGTGCATTTGCCATTGGTGTTGCTCGGGTTCTTTCAGCTTGAAAAACTGACTGCAAGTGCTTTCTGACCAACCCTCCTACAGAGTCTTGCTGTGAAAACACAGCCTTGTTCACAGGACGTGTGTAAGCAACAACAGAAGTGCTTGCCACGCTCATCCCAAGGGATTAACCCTTGGAATGCTGCCTAATCCCAAACACTTTAAGGACTACAGATGTACACAGCATTTGGTCTTTCTGCTTCAAGTGTGTTTATATTTTCCCTCAGACCATTTTTTTTAAAACCTGGAAGTATTTACTTACAGGACTGAAATAATACACGATCTTTTCTTCTGCAGATATAGTCCACCATCCCAGAAGATAAATTCTGTGAGAAAAGTTCTCCTTAGTGTTTAGGTCCTCCAAAAGAATCTCTGAGAGTTTTGTTAAGAAAAACTTTTTCATAGAAATATTAAGTGTGCTGGAGGTACATGGAATGCAGCAAATCCTAATGTACAGCCTTTTTCAGGCTTGATTCAAAGCCCAGGGAGCTCCTCCTTTGATATTAATGGCCTTTGGACAAATTCTTTTAAAGCAAGAATGGGTGATGGCTTCAAGAAGTGTTGCACCAGAACAGGGACACTTAATCAGACAGTTGAGAAGGAAAAAGAAAAAAGCCAGATTATAGCTTTTTAACTGAGTACCAGCAGTCCTTGGTTGCTGCCTATTAACTCTTTCTTTGGGAAGTAGACTAAAGAGTGCAGGCCAGGTATGGGAAGAAAACACAGAGACTGTCCATCATAGCTTTATGGTCAGGAGAAACAGAGCCAAAGTTTTTTTGTTTGTTTGTTTATTGATTTGTTTTTCAGATCATATACTTTTGCTTATGTTCAGCTCATTGGGGACAGATGAGACAGAAGAGAACAGCCTTCGTGAACCACCGGATGGAAATCTACACACAGGATGAAAAGAAAAGGCAGCTCTCTCCAAACTCTGCTCTCAGATTCCTTTGGCTGCCCATGGTATATCCCACAGCCTCTGTGATAAGCCACAGGGAGGTGCATACAATGCTCTAAGTGTCTTGTGCATACCACATACCCACGGATCTGGCTCAGTTTCAACTAAGACAGACAGCTTCTCAGTGACAGGCCTCTCACTCAAATCAAATGCATGTGGTAGATGTAAACCATCCTTTATTAGCAGGCTTTCCTTCCTCACGCACTGAAATGAGCAAAATGGAGTGGGACAGTTTCCTGTAACCACCTTTCAAGATTGTTTTCAGGCTTCTAGGGGAAGCACAAAGCTAGTGCAGCATTTTGGAACTGCTGATTTTGTTTCTAGTACAAAGAATAGAGAACAGTGCAAAAAATCCCATACTCAAACCTTTACATACTTTGGATAAAATTCACTCCTGTGTTAAGGGCAAAGATTTGGAGAAGATTGTACACTGTCCTTGATCTATAATTCTCCAGCTTGGCTTAGGACAGCAGTCTGATAAGAAAAGATTGTTTCCCCAGCAAGAAGATTCACTTTGTCCAATTCAATGAATGACGGACAGTCTATAACAGAAGCTGTCATAGCTGCTTCATTGAGTAGTCAGTTCAGCAATGAGAAGACTAATGTCTTAGCACAGAGCAGCTGCCTCTTCTGATGCTCAAAGCCCCACCAAAAACATGTCCAGCAAAAATGAACCTGAACCAAAGCCCAGTCTCTAAAAAGTTGCAAATTCTGAGCATGAAAAAGGCTCAGAGTGCAACTCCACATTTTTTTCAGCTTGGGCTGCTCAGCACGTTCCTGTATTGTCACTATTGCTGGATCCACAGATGGTGGCCTTCCTCAACACACACAGTTATGAAATGCCAGCTGTGAGACCTTCAATTGTTAGCTATTGTTGAGCTTGGTGATAGCTGCAGCAGCGTGTTTTCTAAAGGCCAGGATGTTATCATCAGCCATCTGAGAAAGGAAAGCCAGAGAATTCAAGGCAAAGAATCCCTTCTGTCAGAAATGCTCATCTACACAAATCTGATCCAGCAGAAAAGACAAGAAAACAAATACAATGTTCCTGAAGTCAAGGCATCTTCAAGCAAAGTAAGCAGCTGGCTAGAGCTGAGATGTAATTGTTGTGATTTCCTCCCCACAAACTCCTTCCCACAAACCAACTGAGAGCCAAGATTTCTTGGGGAGTAGAGTTTCTGCTATCCGAGGTTCCCTGCCAAAAGAAAGAGTGCTCTGTTTTGGTTCAGCCACGTGCAGCAGCACCTTGAGGTCTTGGAAGTTTCCCACTGTTTTGTTTTCCAAGCTTTGCCATGTGGTAAGGACATACTGTATGTGTGCAGACAACCGCAAGGGATGTGAGGGATGGATTCCAAGAGCTTTGCTCTGTAAACACATTACTGGTGCCATTTCAATTAAAGGAGAATCTCTCTCAGAAGGCCAGGCATGAGGCTTAGTCCTTATAACCTGCAGCTTTATCAAGGCACATAAAAACATTGTCTGTCCCTTTTTCCCCCAGTGGGGTTCAAGTCTCAACTCTTCAAAACTGACAGGAATTTTTTTGCTGGTGTTTTTGCAGTGTTAGCAAACTGAGATACTTAGCATATTGTGTGCTAGGATTGCAAAGAGGTACAGGGGACCAGAGCCTTGGGTGTGTAAATTGCACTGGAGCTGAATGGAATTACCCACCCAAATTGTCCTGAGAGGCTGGGACCAGGCTGGCTGTCAGAAGCTGGGTGTCTACAAGAAAGCTATACATGCAGGTGTCTGCAAGAAAGCAGCAGCAGGAATTTGTAAAAAGTTTCAGAATAGCGTGTATCAAATTGAGAAGAAATAGGTAGATATTGTCCTTTCAGGAGAATAAGGTTTCATCCAGACAAGACCTCCAGCACCTTTACATTGAGTGAGACAACAGCTCTACAGACACCCTTTGCCTAAAGTTTTGCAAGAAAAAACTCCCCACCACAGAAATCTAGCACTACTGGCTGGAAAGCAGGAATGAGGTGATTTCCCCTGATGTTCAAGAACACTAATCAAAACTGCATATGCTTCCATCACAGCAAAGGATCAAAAGCTAAGTCCTGTCTCTCTGCCATAACTTCATGTCCATGTCTGAGCACCTGTAATATCACAGTTAGCAGGGAAAGCAACCCTACCCAAAAATGAAGAGAGGAATGACTTTGTGAATGACTTAGTAGGTCTGGTATTCCAGGTTCAGAGACTGTTGTGCTGCAGACTTCTGCTATAACCTTGAGTAAGTCAATCCACCTTTCTGAGGCTCAGTTGTCCTTCTTGCTCTTAGCAAATTACTGTGTGTGTGATGTATGGCATCCCCAGTGACTGGTACCTGATTGGTGTCACGACAGCTACGACGACTTCACCTCTACAGCTGCAAATGATGAGTAGGAGGGGCAGGGAAGGAATATCTGCAAAGCCTCACACTGTTAAAGGGAATTCCCTCTGAGGAATGATCATGCTGCAAACTTCCTTGGCCCAGCAAAAAGGGCAAACCCAAGGCAGACCTTTCCACAAGCAGACTACACAGTCTGATTCTGATTCTTCATTGCTGATACAAAGTAAAGATAAAATACTCTTTTACAGGCTGAGAGAGTTGGGGTTGTTCAGCCTGGAGAAGAGAAGGCTCCAGGGAGACCTTATAGTGGCCTTCCAATACCTAAAGGGGGCCTGCAGGAAAGCTGGAGAGGGACTCTTTGTCAGGGAGTGTAGTGACAGGACAAGGGGTAAGGGCTTTGAACTAAAATAGAGTAGGTTTAGATCAGACATCAGGAAGAAATTCTTCACTATGAGGATGGTGATGCATTGGAACAGGCTGCCCAGAGAAGCTGTGGATGCCCCATCCCTGGAGGTGTTCAAGGCCAGGCTGGATGGGGCTTTGGGCAACCTGATCTAGTGGGAGGTGTCCCTGCCCATGGCAGGGGGCTGGAACTGGATGGTCTTTGAGGTCCCTTCCCACCCAAACCATTCTGTGATTCTGTGATTCTAAATTACTTTTCCAAAATGCAAAGAAGGAGAGAGTCAGCCATGTTGTTCATAAATACAGGGGAAATAGCAGGACCCACAAAACACTCCGCAAACTGAAAAAGGAATAGAAGTGTAACCAATATAGTTAGGGATACTGATGGATGAGAGGGATACACTCATACACTTTCTGTTCTGATGGTCATGACATACTGAGACTGCAAAACTGATTTCCTTAAAGTATAAAGAGCAATAAAAAGTAAAGAAACTTTGCATCAGAACGCAATGATGAAAACTCTTCCAAAGCCTGAGGAAAAGCAGAGATATAACTGAGATGACATCACACTATGGATCAACCTGCCACTGGATCAGGCACAGACACTCATGACAAATAGGCACAAGGGATGCAGTGCAAATACAGTGTGACACTATATCCTGGGCATACGCTTGATGTATGGAGGATTAAATACCACACATACACTGTCCTGGGTAGATTTTATCTAGTGCTGACAGATACCTGAGGGATCTGTCTCTTTCTTTATATACTTTGGCAATTGCCATGCCAACAAAGGATTATGGGACTGGGGGGGTGAGAAGGAGAGATCATTTGCTACTCTGCTTAACAGAGACCTTATCCTCTGGGGGGATTTTGTCAAGATGCTGGACTTCTTAAACGATATTTCTACCTGCCTAAACACATTTGGGGTTGACGGCCTTTTCTCCTTTCCTCTGTCCCTGTGACACAACAGCTCACTCTTCTGCAGTCCCAAACCAACCTGAAAGCAAACGTGGCTTCTGTAAGTCAGGCTGAAGACTGCTGCCCTCAACCCCCAACCCCACGCATGCTGCAAGGAGAAGAAAGTAGCCAACGTGCTACAATGACCAGTTCCTTTCCCCCTGTGGTGAGCCCTCTGATTGACGGCTCTGCTTGTCAAGAGAGACAGACTGTCTTGAGCGTGAGATAGCTAACTATCACCTGGGGAGGCTATTAGAGGGAGAAGGAGGGAGAGAACGTCAGACAGAAAGACAGACACAGCCAGCCAGACAGAGAGAAAGGTGAACTGAGGAGGGGGAAAGAAAGGTGAGCTGAGGAGTGGGAAAGAGGAAAGGAGTGACAGAAGATTGTAGATGAAAGACAGTAGCAGTTGATGAATTAAGTTGTCAACTTTGGTATCACCTGTGTACCTTGTCACACCAATAAATTCATTGAAGCTGAAGCTGCACTGAGAGTTGGAAGGAAGAAATAACAGCCCATTTAAAGACTCAGAGCAATTTATTAGTTACCTCAGAAGGGAAGTAGCAACAACAGGGGAGGAGAGGTGCTTCCCCATCACTGGGGAAGGAAAAACTTGTTTTGGATTCGAGACACCCACCCAGCTGTGCTGCAGAATGTAAAGAGATCGACAGAGCCCGAGACCTGGTTCAAGAAGGAGAAAGGCAGGGGAGAAGTGCTGTCCCCCAGAACTCCAGAGAAGTCTGCTGGATGTGGCTGAGGAAAGGGAAAATTAATGGCACGATCCCTTCATCTGTGGCCTAGGCAGCTGCATGCAGAGCCCGGAGCAGCCCAGATGAGGGGTAAATATATGCTTTCTCTCCCCCTACTATTCAAACCTCCAGAAACGAACAGCATCTGCCCCAGCTGTTTGAGAAATGCATCTACCTCTTCACTCCCTTTCCTTCTTTCCCCTAGCTCACCATTCCCCACACAGGAGCTGGCACAACCCCTGTGTTCATGAAAGATGGTCAGGTCCTGACAAAAACTCTCTCAGCCATCATCTCAGCCACAGAGCCTAGAAGTTGCAGGGGTTGATCTCCAAAGCAGCCCAAGACCCCCTGTGACCTCACCTGTAGCCATCTGAAGATGTTTACTTTTTTGTGACACGTCCCTCTACTCTTCCTTGCTATCAGAGCTGATCTCAACCAACTGCCAGGCATCGCATCAAGAAAGAGGACACTGCCTGCTCAAAGACTTATCATTCCCATGGCCTCTGCTGCTCCGTGCTGTACTGATGCCCAGGCTTGGATGGAGGGGAGGGAAGGAAGGAGGAGGGGAAAAACATATCCCTCCCTTGGGCGAATTACTGGAGGTATTTCCTTTCAACAGGGTAAAATTCTGACTCAGCCACACATGTGGAGAAGCCACTCTTCAGCTTGAGTGAAACACTGAAGACTTACACTTGTCCAGGGTATTTGGAGAGTATGGGTAGAATTGTGTGCACATGCACAGCATTGGGCAACTCCATGCAGAGAAATAATAGGTATGGCATGAAACTGTCGCATGTGGATATGTGTGTGTGTGTACATACATACAAAATACATACATACTTAGAATGCTTACAGATGTAGACATATACATACATGCGCATATGAGCACTTATCCTGCAGTTTGTTCCTGAAACTTCCTGCTTCTTCAAGAGCTCTCATTTGGCTGGTGGTTTGTGAACTGCCAAACAGCCACAACAAAGCTGTCCTGACTGTGATCCCCTGAGCTGCACAGTGTAGCTCTGTTGGCTGCCTTCAATTTGATATGAAATGAGAACAGGGATCCCACCGAGCCAAGCTCCATTCTGATCTGACTGGTCCCCAGATCAGATCAGCTGTAGTGCCCTCAGGCTGCAACGCTGTATTAAAGTTGAGGGCAGCTTTAATCTGCTCTGCTGTTTGCACAGTGGAAGCTGTGCTTGGCCTACTGGGAAATTACTGGTATGTCCCTCATTTGAGCAAAGTGGGCATTTCTTTTCCAGGAGTTGTGATCTCTGGGTTTGTGCAACTTAGCTTAAATGACCTAAACTGGTGACTGCCAACCCTTCTCACTCTGAGGACACCTTGCAATTTCCTAGGGAAAGCACAGGCACCGTATTGTGAATGTAACCCTCCTGACAACTGGTTCAGTTTTCTTGAAGTGCACAGTCTTCTTGGGAGTCAAAGACAGAAGGGGGAAGATGACTCAGTGAAGGAACCAAGGGTGAGAAGGTAAGGTGATAGTTAGCCAAGCCTGCAAGCAGCCTGCAGCACAGCTCCAACAGGCCTGGACACCCATCTGCATCCATCACAGCCCTCCAGTGCAATACGGCATTTTCCCCATGACATCAGGAACCTGACGTTTCAGTTTCTTTTTCAAGAAACAAGAAGGGTGGGTTGAGGAGCAAGGCTACCTACAGAAAAGGGTTGGTACTGAGGGGAACTAAGAGAAGCCATAAAAACTGATGGCAAGCTGCCCTGCTCTCTGTCACACCCAGAGATCCTAAGCTGCACAGCCCAGCACTATCTTAGCTGAGGGACACAGAGAGCTTTGAGCAGGTCCATTTACTCAGAGAAAAAAGCTGCAATGTGAGGAATTCAACAGGAATCAGTATTTGCCGTTGCATGCCAGAGTTGTACAAACAGATTTGAGAGAGAAATGAGGGGAATAAGGAATATTTGATGAAGAAACAGGTAGCAACAGATGCAGAAGATACTGGGGGCTGGCAGAATGGGGGAAGGCAGGGTAAGGCAGAACCAAACAGGTGACTGACAAAATGGAGAACAGATTGTGTAATTCATCTTGAAAGGATCTTCTTGAAAAATACAGTAACAGAGGGACAGGTAAGAAGGACCACAGAAGAGGCAAAAGTCTGCAAGAAGTGTGCCCACATATACTGCCTCGCTGCCAGCAATCTTGGAAGCTCTGATGTCTCTTCCAAGCTGGGAAGCAAGCAGGAAAAATTCACTTCAGACCACCTCTGTCCAGCTGAGCACCCATTAATGATTTCTATTCAAGCCTGCCAAGCCGAGGAAGCACTGACTTCAACCATGTCCAGAAAGCCTCTTTCTCAGGGAACGTGGGACCCTCTGTCATGCATCAGAAGTTCATGAGAAAGGCTGGAGTCATAATGCCAGTGTCACGGGGAAGGAACACGAAGCATCTCAGAGGTGATGTGACTTGCCCAAGGAAACAGAAGGAACAACAGCTGAGGCAGGAGGCCGTGTGGTCCATCAGAAGGACACTGGCTTGGCGGTGAGGAGTGCTAGCTTCTACCTGCCACAGAGCTATCTCGTGGCTCTGAGCCACTTGTCCCACGCCTCTCTGCCCTCTTGTTCCTCCTCTTCTGCCCCTTCTCTTTTCCAAGACTTTGGACCAAGGAATGCCCCAGCCATGTACGTGTGCATACAATATTTAATGTACTGGCACCCTGGGTCTTACTTGAGCTTTTTGGTTATTGTCACAAATGAAATGCAACAGCTCAGAATTTCAGACTCACTGCTCTGCAGATTGAACAAGGCTTTTTTTATATTGCAAAGACCAGTCCTGTAATCTAGGTCTACTTTAAGAAAACCTAATTTGCAGACATGATACCTTGCAGAGGAAACAGTATTAGCTGGAAAGTTTCCTTCCTCAAAAAGCTGTTTATAAACAACCATGACCAACTCGCTCTCCTGGAACTGCTGAGGACACCTCAAAGGTTTGCCTTTAGCTGTGTCTAGCCAAGGAACAGATAAAGGTATTGTGAAGCAATGATGGGATCATGCTAGAGGCTACAGAAAGGAAGAAAGACTTTTATTTGGAAATACCATTCAATAGTAGGTATGCTGATTAATAAATAAATGAAAAGAGGTGACATTCATGATGACATTTAAATGACTGAGGTGCCAACTGCTTGTTAAAATACCACATGGTCAAGAAAGAGGCAAACAAAGAAACAGGGCTTGCACAAGCAGTGAGTAATGGTGACCCAGTCAATTTAACTATTGATAAAACACAGGTAAGGAAATATTCAGGAAAAAAAAAAAATCTCTGCAAATGATCAGCTAATGGATTAAATGCATCTGAGTGCGAGATGGAAATTAACCGATCAATTCACTCAACAGCTGCTAATTATATGTGACAAGGCACGCAGAATTCAGAAAGTATATGGAGCTCAGAGGAAAGCAGCACTGGCAGAAATATTCAAAGCCTGCCTCTTGCTACTGTGGGGTAGGATACTTACCCCAGTGAGAGAATGATGTTGCTCATTTAATATTAACTCTGCAAATGTTTGAAGTCTGTATTTCAAGAGCATGGAAAGGAGGGTTCTTTCCTACTGCTTTGTAACAATTTGCAACATTAGGTATAAATATATGGTATCAAAATTAACATGCCAATCTAAACAAAATTAAATGTAATGATACAGTCAAAATGAAACATTTTTGCCTCATTGCAGTTAAACGTTTTGACATTAGCAAAATGAAACGAGGAAGTTAAAATGATTTGTTGTGACACTCGTCTGTCAAAAAAATTTGTTGCATCATCATGCTCCTGCAAAACACTTTGACGCCGACAGAACTGATCTTCCAATAAGAAGCTATCTCACATTTTCTGATCACTGCTTTCACAATTTTATTTTGAATCATCATTCACAGTAGTATATGCCTGACCACCATTCCATTTTGGCTTGCATTGTTTAGGAAATAGTCATAGCTTTTCTCTCCCCTTAATCCCATCCTTCTCATATACTGACCCCCTGGGACTCCTTCAAAGTCATGCCCTTGGAGAGTCAGCAGATTGAAGGAAATACAGAAAAATAAATAGTAATGATGAACTAATTGATCACGAGGGAAAGATTAGTACCAAAATGTGTTTTGTTGTTGTTGTTGTTGTTTTCTTTTTTCCTGAGCTAGATTGGAATGGGAACCTTGCTGGTACAATTCTCACCTTGCACTGTAGCACTGAGGTTGAAATTTACTTTTGGAGCAAGGATGAGTGCTAAGCACATATTTAATTTACTGCCCACACCAGCGATTAAATTCTTAATTCAATGGGGAAAAACAGCGTGACTTATAAACCAGGTGGAAGTTCTAAATCAGGTAGCTCAGGACTGAAGTTACAACACAAGCAATGTCAATTCTGGAGATGATGAGAGAAGCTGGGGCAGTACTCCAGATTCATCAGGCTAACAATATTTATCACCTATTCTCAAACCCCAACTCTGTAAATTGTGAGGGTCCAGTATGTTCTATGCATGGCCTATGATGCTATTTTTAGACTCTTCTTAAAATTCAGGGTTGAAGTGAATTCAGAGGGCTCAATGTTTAATACTGTGCTTCGTGAACTCCTGCTAGCAAATTTAATTCAATCTGTCTTGGGTTAGGAGCACTGTCATGGATTAGAAATTGCCTGAAGAACCATAAACAAGGGATAACGACAAGGGGCATGTAAGAGCAAAGTTGTAAGCAGTTGTAAGTGAGGTGTTGCAGGAATCTGTGTGAGGTCTGCTTTCATTTAACATCTTCATTAATGAGCCTGAAGAAGTAGCTCTCTAATGAAAGCTGTGGATGATGCTTAACTGGGAGGAGCTGTAAACATCCATCACGGCAGATAAACAAAAAGGGATATGCAGGGATTAGGTGTCGGGCAGAAAAGAACTGAACGAGTTAATTAGCTCTACTGAAAAAAAAAAAAATCAGCTTATGATTAGGCAAGATCATGGGTCTGAAGAGACCTGCACACCTTTTCAGACAGAATGGGTGTGCAACTTTTGGATCAGATTTCTCAAAGCAGTGATGAATGTAAAAGCATGGGTTGTCTAAATTCCAGATAAGTAAATGATAAAGCAGCCTGGCCTGCTATTAACTAGGTACAAATATAATGTAAGGCCCAATCTAGAATACACCAGTATTGGGGATGGCACATTAGCTCATATCTGTCTTTGTAGACAGGTTAAAGTGTATCAACTTCAATAATGTTTCAAATGTAATGCTTCCCTCATTTGAGGCCCAATAAACCACACTGAATAAGAGGGAAGAACACTGAAATGCAGGCATTCAATATGCTGAAGGGTAATGCTGAACAAGTGGAAGGCGACGGCAAAGTGCCTGGGACCTAGACAAATCGCACAGCAGAGGAGTAAAGTTTCAGACAAATTATGAATGCACCATGTGGTGGAAGAAAGGCCCACCTTAGCACCACTAAGATTACATACTCTATGGAACATTTCATCCAGGTCTGCTGCAGCACCTGAAGGACGTAGATAAAACAGAAGGAGAGATACTCCTTGGTTTGACAAATCTAAACATAAAAGAGGACACAGCTCCTGCACAGCTCACTTCAACACAGAGACTAGGCTAGACCAGCGCTCATTCCACAGTATTCCACAATATGGCTATGGATAATGACTAAAAGCAGCCTTCATCTGAGAGTGATCTATACAGCTTGCTGTTAGCCAGAGAAGAACTTGATATCCAGCTCCCCGATTAGCCTGAAGCGTCTCCTCTGCACTCTTGAAAACTTGGCCAGAATTGGCCCTCCTTACTGTAAATGCAATCGGACTGCATTTCAAAGTGTTAACTGTTTCATGGTTGCTCATCCTTGCAGCTTTGCAATCCCATTACAAGACTACAATACTTAAAAGACTAACCTATCCCCTATGGCACCTGTATTCCCTTATATTTAGTACTTGTATCTTCAATTTTTTATGGGAAGACAAAACAGAATAAACAATCCAAAGAGAATAACTAATCACGAATGAACAGAAGTCTTGTCCGTCCCTTCTTCCTGCCACCTGTGGTCCATTTGTGCCTACTCCAGCTCCTCAGACTGGGGTACTTAAAACTTGACTGGGCAAAAAAAGCAGAAAAAATAGGTATGCTACAAAATGTATGCTTATGTATGCTAAAAAATTCTAAATGGCAGGGGTGTCAAGGGACAGAGAAGACAAGGAAGTTATCAAAAATAGAATATTTTACTGATTACAGCAGTTCAGAGCCAGGCCCTGCCACTCACTTGTTCTTATTTTGGGCAAGTTTCCACATGCTTCAGCTCACTGGGAGTAACAATGCTGTTTTCTACCAATCCTTTTTTATCTGGTCTATTTAGATTGTAGACTCTGCAGGGCAGAGACTATCTCTCCGTCTTTGTTTGCAACCTTAGAAGGACGCGATTAGGGCTTGTGGACAGTACACTGGTTTTAATCGGAATAAGCAAAATGAAATGATGTTCCCCAGTCTGTACCATAAAAATGTGAAATCTAAAGTTAAAAAAGAAGTCTATTTTATAGTTAGCTAAGAGCTAAATAAGGAATCTGAATTACTAGTTCACTTGCAAAAATGTGCTTTTAATTCTGCATGCTGTTCATTGCAAAATGGCCAAATTAAATATTATACTCTTACTAAAAAATAAAAGAATTGCAACTGGGCTTCAATAGAACTGGGCAACTCAGTCTGAAATGTATTTTTTTCCCTCAGAAAATGATAAGCAGGATGCTTAAAATATCGTTGTTCGAACTAGGTAGTCTAGTTCCATTTTTAAAGGCAATGAGATGAAGAAGGGAGAAGCAATGGGCCCCACAGAATTTAAGGGGCTTGCTGAAAACCATAAAGGACATGAGGGCTTTTGTCAGAAGGCCTCATATTTTCAATCTGGAGCTCCGATCCCAGTGCCACGGGGTCTAAGAAGAAGTATTTTCTGCAAATTAAAAGTGTGATGCCGTAAACTGAGTGCTTTAACACACACACACAGAATGTCCAAAAACAAATTCAGGACCTAACCTGAGAGGCCAGGCATTCATTTCAGGTACACAAGCACCAGGCATTCATTTCAGGTACACGTGGGGCACCTGGATGCCATAGGTGGGCAGCTAGTTTTGATACCTAAGGCTTCCTTCTCCTCCTTCTCAAGCCAGGAGATTTCCAACTTAGCAGCATAGCTCTCTGTGTCCTGACTGGCGAGTTTGTATTGTCCCCTTTCACATCGCTAGCCGGGGGTGGGAGGAGGCAAGACAGGGTTCAGATGCCTTCCTGGACAAAGGAGGTTTGTAGCTGCAGCCTGATCAACATCAGAGATAAGAGCAGCAACAGCAAATTGGCCCCAGTGGGAACGGCAGCGGCACTCTTTTCACCTACAGGCAAGCCAGCAATTACGCTTGCAGCGCCCAGCATCCGTCTTTCTGTTCCTTCCCTGCCCTCCCCGGCGCCCCCCACTCCCGGACCAGGTGTGCTCAAGGCTACTGCTACGTTACGCGCAGCTTGAAGAAATCTGCCAGTCCTCTCCCTCTCCTGCTCAGGGATCTGGAGCCTGGGCTCTGTCTCACCGTGCTGGATAATGGAATGGAGAGCAGGGCACAGGGAGAGAGGAAGGAAAAAGCACGCGCTGCCATGTGTGTGGTTTTGTTCCACCCGGGTGGGCACAGCCCGAGGGAGGAGAAGGATGTCTCAGGCCTCAGTATCTCAGGGAATGCTTTCACATCTCCGCAGACAAGGAGCGGAGCCTTTGGAGCTCCCACCCTGAGAGACATCGCTGGCCACCAACATTACAGTTGCTCCAGAAGCATGTTGGATTGACCGTGCGTGGGCAAGCAGAGGGCCAGAAGCACTGTGCTGGTCTCCGCAGCCAACAACAGCATGGGCCTCTCTCTCCAGCCTAAGGAGTTCAGCTTCCTTCAGTCATGGGGAACTGGGGGGAAGAAAATGGGAAGGATGGCTTCAATCCGACAGCCTAGCTTCCCTGTCCACAAGTGGGCACTACCTGTCTTCCCAGGGAGCAGTGCAACCACTTTAGACCTCTTGGCAGCAAAACTACAGCAAGAGCATCCAGCAAGCACTCTCCCCTTGAGGCAGCGGCACTGCTGAGCTTGCTGACAGAGGGCTCTGAGATACTCAGGTCCCAGCACCCAGCATCAGCTCCAAGGCTGGCTGAATGCCTACAGCGTCTCCTCCCAGCACACAAGTCAATAAGCAGATACTCAAAACGCTCTGCATTTTGCTGTGAACCTCCTCCCTGAGCTCCTTCTTTTGTCCCAGCTCCCCTCCTTATCCTGAGTCAGCATGGCTTAGAGCACCCAGCTACAGGAAAAGGGCTTAACAGCATAGCTGGACAAAATTAAAGGGGCGTTAATAATCTGGCAGGTGCTGCTGCCTGGTGTCATGTCCCAAGTTTGTCCTATAGTTGTGCTGATTATTTTCTCTCCTTGGATCAGGGACGTTTCATTTATTAGCACTGAACTTCCCCCTCACTGCCTGCAGCCACTGCTGCTCTGATCTCCCCAATTCACTTTGCAATTAAATTTTGTCCTCTTGTGAAACGACTGCGCAAGAAAGGTCTTGTGTTTTGTTTTCTTTGGTTGTTTTTTTCTCTCAAGTTCCAGTTGGTCAAAACAGCCTCTGGAAATCCTAGCAGAATCACAGAGTAAAACCGGCTGGAAACTGTATTATATGGAAAAAGAGTCTAAAAGACACAGCTTTATGTATCTGAAACACTCATCTCAACAGGGAAGAAGAAGGGGCACAGGAGGCCACTAAGTCTTAGCTGCAAAGGTATACATCTGACATAACCACGGAGTTGATGGAGATTTACAGGGAGGTGGCTTGGAAGGAGAGGCGAGGGGTTTTGTATTGGAAAGTTTGGAACGAGGAGCATGAAAATCGTCATGTCCTTCCCTCTGTAAACACTGGCAATTGGACCAGCTGATGGGCTGGAAGACTGGGGAGCACAATTGCTTCCGTTTAAGTGATTTACTTTATAGTAACTGCTGCTAAAGCCCCCCTCCTTTTCCCCCAGGAATCACATTAACAGCTACAAAACTGCACATTTAAATGAACTCTGCTAGGGATCTGTTTTTGCTCCATAAAGCTCCAGAAGTCACAAGGTCTTTTGTTTCTTTTCATCCCACTCTTCCTCTTCATACACATCCCCAGAAGCCTTTGTGTCAGTAATAAACAACCACTTTTGCTGTTTCCCCTTGTGATGCCTAATCTTCATGCCTCCCTTCTCTTCCTGCTGTTCCCCCCAGGAACAAATCCCATCTTTCCCTGGGCTACCCATACCAACCCTTTTAATTCACGGGGGGAAGATATCTAGGACTACCCACTACCCACCAGCACACACTGGTCTGACATTCGTGCGTTCAACAGGACTGGACAACCTCCTGTAAGCCCTGGATGTCTCATAATCTTTAATTAAATGCAAACACTTTTCTCTAGGCTTCCCAGGCATTCCCTAAGTCCCTGTTCCCTTTCCTATCGCTGAATAAATCAAAGGCTGGAGATAGCAAAAGTGATACTATCCTTCCCTAGGAACAAGTGCCTTTTTCCAGGACTGAGCTGGCCTGCGCTCATGCCAACTACACCAGCTTTTTTATGCCTCCATTACTGCTAGAACCACCATAAAGCGTAGCATCGAAAGGCTGGACCAGCCTTTTAATTGCACAGAGGTACCAATCATAGTGCTTTTATGCACTTGAGATGTTCCTTCTGATCTTCCACTTCCCCAGGCCAGGGGTGGCTCCCCAGGCTAGGCAGCAAGGGATGAGGAAAAACCTGGATAAAGCAGCTGGCACAAGCTGCCTCCCTCTGGAGGTCTCCGTGCGAGAACCACAAAGCACTTTGGGCTGTTTCAAGCATGACAGCTGGCAGAACAGCAAAGGTCAATAGAGGAAGGAAAAAAAGGAGGAGAGAGTTCAGCATGAGGGATTCACAGAGCATCACAGGGATCTCTCTCCATCACAGTGATCTGGACATTCCTGAAAAGAGTGGGTCAGACTCTGCTCTTACCCATAGCACCATGAACAGAGTTAAGTCCCCGACTGTCGCATGTTGCAACACCAAATGAGTGCCTGGATGCTGCAATCAGGGACAAATTCAAGAAACAGTAGGGAACTGCTTTATGTCCTGATTGTGCGTTGTTGATCCCTGGACAAGTGAAGATAAGAGAAAAATTCCAGGGTGTCTGACAGCAGCTTCCTTGGAGAAGTCAAGGACACTGAAGGTCTGAGATGAAGAAATAATATGGTGTTTCTCAAACTGCCTGCTATCCCTAGGACACAAGGATATCCTGAGCTGGGAGAGCATATGAGAAGCAGCAGCATCCGAGAGGCTAAAGTTGATGATGATGATGCTTCAAGCAACTGGGGCTGCTGTAGCTCAGTTTGGCCAACTGGAAGTTTGAGTGAGGTGAGTTGCTAAAACTTGACTCTAACAGGGAGTGAAGAGCAGGCTGGTCTGTGACATGGGATGCTGCGACAGAAAGCAGCGCTGGATGGATTCTCAGTGGTGTGGGCCATTCTCAGCATCTGCATGGAGGTGCAGCTCTGCCCTTTGGTACCTCTCTCTCTGCACAGGGCAGTGACGGCCGCCTGCCATCTGCTCCCGTCCTGTGGGTGGCAAGGTAATGCAGCAGCTCTCAATCTGACGACAGCATGAAATGTACCTGTGGGCACTTGTAAAAGCATGTTAGAGTCTCTTCCAGTCCCATGTGCAAGCCTGGGTACTTCCTTTCTTACAAACCCATTGGAGGTTCAGTTTTAATTCAGGAGAAGGAACTGAGCATTTGGAAAGAGCTTGCTCTGGCCACGGGGCTAGAGAGATGAACAGTAGGATGCAGGGTCTGACACACGGCAAGTGACAACCAGAAAAGCAAGAGGATTCCAGCACCTTTGTGGTTGTGCTTGTGAGTGGGGAATGGCAAAGGGCTGAAGTAGCTCTGAATAAAGACGGACCTTCTGACAGAAGGACAAATGAATAAAGAGAGACCTGACAAAGGGGCAAATGGCACAAAGGCATGTTTTTGCTCTTGCAACCTGCCCAGCTAACCTTCCAGCTTCCCTTCTCACCCCCATCTTGAGTTCACCTCTAATTTTCTCCCCTAAGCCTTCATAGCAAAGAGAGGAGGGAGCACCAGGCTTCCCTCAGCTTTGAAGCAGAGCTGCATCAGACCGATAAGAAGAAACAGGCAGCCTCGGCATCAGAGGCCCACCCTACCAGCCTTGCCACCAGGTCTGGGGGAAATGAGTGGGGCACTAGGCCCACGCGTGTCCTGCTGACTGTTCTGTGTCCCCTCTGCCAGCAGTTTCACTTGCCTTATTTCATATTCCCACCAGCCCCACTTTCTGCATGTGTGCTTGTTTGGGTAATTCTTGTTTCCTCCCATTTAGTACATAGGAAAAAAAGCATTAGTAACACTCTTGGTTTTAAATGAACCCTATTAATATTCGGCTCTGCATGGAACTGTGGGATAATTTTGATAAATGTGGCTGGGAAGCCTGGCTGACAGAACCAAGCGCAATGCTAGTGTGTGTTCACAGCCCATTGCTGCACACACAGAAGGGTGCAAAAGGTGGGCACAGCATGGGGCTGGGGGTGAGGCAGCAGAGGCAGGGGTCTGTCCCACAGGAAAGATGCGGAGCTGTAGGACAGAAGCCTCAGAAGACTGAGAGCAAAAGGGCTTTAGCGAGATACGAATGGGTAAACAAAAAGCAAGATGCAGTTTGGAAAAAGCAGGCTAGAACGACTGGAGAAACATCATTTGAAAAACAGACGCTTAACTGTGGAGGGTGGAGAGGGAAGGAGGAGCCAGCAAATTTTGATGGTAAAATGGATTTAAAGGTGACAGGGCATAGGAAATCAGACACAAGCATGCAGAGAAAGAAAAAAGGGGCTTGAGTGGGACTAAATGCACCCAGGCCGCAGTTCAGCAAAGCATGCAAATGATTTGAATCCCCTTCTTTTGGTTGACTTACTTGCACACCTATGATAAATACCTCTGTAGTTTGTGACTGGCACCTCGTGCAGCATCATCTTACAACAAACAGGGAAAAACCAGAGGTAGGAGTGAAGAGAAATGCACTGGAGGGCAATCAGCAGCTGGGATGAGGAATTACATGTGCCAAAACTAGCGGGACTAAGATGGCATATTTTCCTGTAGACCCTCAAAGACTATTTGTTCTCAAAAAGTGGGTGCAGCTAAAGGAAAGGTGGCTGAAACTAGAATCAAGTTCAGAAGGACTTCTGTGAATGAGTTGTTAAGCATATATTTATTCCTGGTGGCATGTCCTTTCAGACAAAGCTCCCAAAGAGAAGAGCTAGAGTCCACTGCTTATTTTGTACGGGTCAGTGCAAGTCATGCATTTCCACTTCATGCACAAGACACTAGACTTTCTTGGCCAACTCTACGCATTATGTCTAGGTCCTGTCTTCAGAACTGCAGTCTGTACCAAGGGTAGACCAACTAAGCATTAGCTACTAGGAGGATGGTCCAGATGGAACAGTGAATGTAGGAGAAGACCAACAGTCATTCCCACTTACCCCTAAACTAGTCTCTGAACACCTCAGTATTTCACTTGCAAACAACATTGCTCATTTTGGGCCTGTGACTCTGAATTTCTTTGACAAGCAACACGAGAAACCTGTTTAATTAAAAACAAAGGCAAAATTTCTTCGCAGCATCCATGATAATCTAACGACAGCTTTACCATGAGGTCCTTGAACAGAAAGACTTCTATCACAGGACACAATAAAACTACTAAGAAGCACGCCTCTTGGCAGCAGATCTTCTGTTGCCCGAAAAGTGTGTGAACTACATTTCAGGATTTGTGTCCTCTGCTTCCCAGTGCCTCTGAGAACCTTTCCCTACACTGGGTGAGCCCTAGCCATGGTTTCAAGCGCCAACGAGTCCATGTGTGCCGTAGCCTGTTTTGAACTCTCCACAAGATGCTGCTCCACAAGTCGTTGATCCTGTAAAACTAATTTGCTCTTCCCGCGAAGCAGGCAAACACATGAAAAACGCCAGGATCGTTTAACTGCCTCCGACGTGCCGGCTGTACCCATGCTGTGAGGTTCTGGAGAAGCGTGTACCTCTCCTTTCAGAGAGCAGCTGCTGTTTGCCTGCAGCTGGTGGAGCCAGCTCCATCTGGAGACCAGATCAGAACCCATTAAGCACAGAGGTAGACCGCTTGGAAGTGGAATTTACAAGGCAGGGAAGCGGGCTAAGGTTTGGCTGCAGAATTTCTCCTCTTGTAAAGAAAAGGAAGAGGAAAAAAAAAAAAGCAACCCACACAGCCTATTGAGCAATTGCTCCTGCATAGCCTCTCCAGTCTAATTGATTTGGACACCACAGCTAATTTTTGCTCAGACATCTGTTAGCACACATTAGTGCATGTCATTAGACAGGGAAGCACAGATTAGATGGAGGGGCAGATCTCAAAGGCCCTAGTTTGGGATGCTGGAACAAGCAAGAGAAAGGACGAGAAGAAGAAGATGCTTGTGCAGAGCTGAAATAGTTGGAAGGAGCTTGGAGTAAAGGGGAAGGATTTGGCTGGCTCAGAGCCCTCCCAACAAACAGTCGCATATGTTCCACATGCTTACCCATGTAACAAGCACGCCCCTTCCATTTACAGGCATACCACAGAGGTCCTGGTTCTCACCAGCACACAGGCACCAAAGCCAGAGCTCCCACAAGCAACCCTGAAGTGTACTCTTCCGTGTTCTTGCTGTTTGCAGCTGCTCTGGTTACAACTAGAGGTCTCGGAGATGAAAGAACGGGACAACAGAAAAAGAAAATTACCTTTTTTTCCCTCACCTCACTCCAGCACGGTGTCAGATTGCCCTGGAAATACTCTATATTTAGAGCTTTACAGATCTGATGAGTCTTTCCTCCAGAGAAGCAGAGCTATATGAAAGGTGCCGGCTAGGAGCATGGGACAGAAGGGAGATAGTAGGACATCAGCAAACCCAATAACCAACAGTCACAACCTTCCTCAGGGCTGTTTGACAGCCTATGAGTGGCTGCAGTTCATTTTACCACCCTTGACACCAACTGATCAGGGAGCTGGTAATTTCAGTCTGGCTAGGACTGGGCGTGTGCCAGAACTACCACTTGGTACAGCCTAATTTGTCTGCTGGTAAGAAAACACCTTTTCCTTTGACACAGCTATTTCTTTTTCAGGAACAACGTGAACCCTCTGCCTACTGGCACTGCAGCAATATGGAGGCATGTGCTCACATCCAAATCCAGCCTGCATAAGCAATTCCCCAGCTGAAATCCCACAACGCAACATTCCCATCAGGAGTGGCTGCCGTTGCAGTCAGCACGGGTTCTGCAGCATATGAAGTGCTATGGCTCTGCTGGCAGTGCTCCCTCGCTACAGGGTTCTCTGTGTAATTTGGAAAGGCATTGCGAGTAATATCCATCTATGTATGAGGAAGCAAAGGTAAAGATGAAGGGCACAATGCAAGTTTCTCTGAGCATATTTCTGGTTTCCCATAACTTTCCCATGAAAGGTGGAGTAGCTGTGTCGATTTGCTGAAGTCTGAAAAAGGGCTGAGCTCATTCTTTTCAGGTTTTTGCTCCATGCAAGTACTAAAGGTGCATTTCTTCCCTTTTGGGTCCTACTTTGCACGAAACATATAGGAGCCCTAATAGCCTTGAGGCCTTTATTCTTCCACCAATTGTGGTGGAAATTAGCCAACAGACATCTAGGTTCAGAGGACTGACAGTCACCATGACCATGCAATATTCATTTCCTTTGAAAAACAAGCCAAAAGTTGATGGAATGGCCTTGTTTTACTGTAACAGACTGTGCGGGAAGGAGGGAGAGGCAAGATTTGTCAGCTGAAACTGCACTGCTGGAGTGAAGAGGTCAACATCTATTATAGGGATGATAGAGATGAAGGTAAGCCTGTCAGTCACAGGGTGAAAAATGAAGCCCCCGCCTCCCATCTAGCATACAGTACCTCTGCTTGGTCACAGTGAGTGTCATCCTCTGTTCCCTTGTACTGTTTTTGCTTTGGCATAGCTCATCTGACTCTAGCAGAGTTGCTCCTACACCTTCCCAGGGATCATGCTCTGCCTGACTTTGACAAGCATGTCACTTCCAATTCAGAGAAGGACTGATGCATAAATGTCTGCACAGCTCTCTGCAAAACCACTCCTCTTCTGCAAGCACCTGCCAGCTGAGAAACTCCAGACTGATCATGGTGGTAGCAAGAGGGGAAAATAAAGCCCACCCCAGAGGAGTGACTCCCTGGAATAATACTAGCCAAACAGCTCTCAGGCCACCAAACTGCTGCAAAAGCACCCTGGTTTTCATCCTTTGCTGAGAGGGAAATAACATGGGAAGAGCTGAAAGAGGAACCATAAAAAAGAGCAATTAACCGACGATCCGCTCAGACCTGCTTTGCTTGTCCAGCAGCTGCGCAGCGCACACAGATATCTGCACCAGCAGGGGGACAGTGTTGGGCTAGCCCCTTGCAGCACCTTTTTGCTGTAGACCCCTTTTCGGGGCATAACCAGCATGGTTTGGGTGGTTTGCATGGTTTGGGGGGCGCAGGGTTTCCTGTGTGGAAGAGGTCAGGGGCTGTGCTGCGCTGGTCCCATTTGGCCCCAGTTGGCTCTGCAGTGACTGACACTGACCTACTGTACCCCAACTCCATGGCCAGGCAGAGGGCCCCGGAGTGGTCTCATCAGGAGATGCGAGAAGAAAAACAAAAGGAGACACGGAAGGAGGTGTGAGGATGCAAAAAAAGGAGACACAGGAGGGGACACAGAAACAGCTACAGGAGGAGGCATGTGGAAGGGGACAGGGCTGGGGACAGGTCCTGGAGAGAGGTGCTCCATGCTGGGAGTATCTCAGGGGGGACTGTGGCTCTGGGGGACCCACACCGGAGCAGGGACACCCAAAGGGACCGTGGCACATGGAGGACCCAGGCTGGAGCAGGAAATGAGTGAGGAAGAAGGAGCAGATGAAGAAGAGAGCAAGAAACCAGGAGTGGCGGCAAGAAACCATCATGTACTGACCCATCACCTTGCCCAAGGGACTGGCAGGGACCGAGCGTAACATGTGGCCAAAACAAGGGGAGAGGGGAGTGAGCAGGGGAGAGGTGTTGGACTGAAGCTGAGCCTGGGGAAGGGGCAGGAAAGGTGTTTCCCCTCACTGCTTCTCTTCTTTGTTTCTCAGTAACTGAATCAGTAATTAGAAGTCTGTGTTAACGGGCAATGAATTAAATTAAGTGAATTTCCTGAGTCTAGACAGTTTTGCCCAAGCCAACCCCCGGGCTGGTCTCTGAGAGCCAGTCCATACCAACAAAAGGAAACTTTCTACAGCTGCCTGGAGAAGAACAAGGTGATGGCATTAGGAAAAGTCTGGAGCTTGTTCCTCCCCTTACATTATCTACTTGGACACTATGGCTACTGAAGTCTATGAAGTCCTACATAGAAGGGAACTGAAAATGGGGGTTGTTTTAGTCTGGGCTGGAGGCATCCTTTATTCTACTGTGTGTCTTCCCACAGCCTTACTGCATGGGCTTCATTATCAGCATGTATCAAGGACCTCAAAGCATGCTGCAAACATCATCTGTTCAAGACCTGTAATTCCTGCACTGGTGAAACACATAATTATCATTCTAAATATATCCATGAAGAAATTGAGGCATTAGTGAGGTAGGGTGGGGGAAGTGACTTACTATGGGCAATAGGAATGAATGACACACTAGGAAGGGTACACAGGAGTAACACCCCCTTTCCCAAGCTTGTACTATGGGAGTCAGGGAAAAAATTAAAAAATAAACATAAAAGATGGACAACAGGAAGAGAGAGAAGGAAAAGGGAGAAACAAATGCAAGACAGAGAAGGAGAGAGCACACAGAGTGAGGAAAGCTGTCAGTGAAAAAAAGGGCTGCTTCGGTGCATGCCAAGCAAGAAATGGAAGTGACAGTCTGAGCTGCAGAGCAAAAATGCCCCCAAATAAATTGGAAATAGCCAGAGTGGCCTACCATGACTTCCACAGTATAAAACATTTTGCATTTGGGATGCCTGCAGAGGAGGCAGGGATCCCTCTGACATTTGCATGCCTCAGGGCTTCCCTGAAGGGCAGGTTTCCATTGGCAAAGAGAGTGCTTGGGACAGTTGGATAAGATGCTGTGAACAAGCTTGCAGCATTTAACCTCCATTCGAAAGCAACAATTTACTCACCCGCTACCAGTTGCCAGGCGCCAGGGCTCAATTACATGGGAGACTTTACCGGAAGGAGCGTCCATACATTATCACAGCAAACAAGTCAGTGTGACTTCGTTCAAGGGTATCATCCACCCTGGAACCTATTTCACATCTCGTTGGTTAGCTGAGTGAGAACTGATTGCACATGCTCCCTTGTTTCTCTGCCTGGGTGTATGGCGGAGGAAGACCCCAATTCATTAAAGGAAACAGAGCGAGGTAAAGAGCTGAGCCTCTCCTTGTTATTCCCCTCCGGAAAGACAAATTCCTATATAGCTAGGAGTCTTCTAGGGTGTGTTTGCATCAGCAGGAGCAGAAAAAGCAATCCCCCAACCTGCTCACTTTTCCTCAGTCTCTCCAGCATTAAGGCACACCAGTGACATCATAGGATCTCCTAGGTAACCTACCCGTCACTCAATTAAACTCTGTGACATGCAGAGGTTTTCTCCTCTGCCACCCGTACTCAAGGATTCTTCTGCCTCTTGCCCCTGCTCCCTCCCCCATGCCAGGGCCTCTGGCTGTGTTGTCCCGGTGCACAAAGCAGACTGGCCCCCCACACCTTCTTCAGCCACACCGTCACACAGCCTCTCCTTCCCTGTCCCCCAACACTGAAGTAACGGCCTTACTACCATTAGCACTGCTTCCTCTCAACATCTCTCCAATGTGATTCTCTCTGGAGATAAAGGATAGGGTGGGTCAAGAACAGGAGGGTGCTATTTAGGCTGAAATCAGGAGGAGACTGGCCATCAGAGCCCCCAGTTTCTTTTAGAGACTTCCAGTAGGCATGGTTAGGCCAAAACAAACTACCTGCTTGTGTGGAGCTTGGTAGGGTCATTACAGATGCCTGTGATAACATGGGATCACTTCTGAGAGCTTGCAAGGGCCTTGCAAGACCCATGTCCCCCCACGCACGGCACGGGATTGCACCTAGATACCCCCAGTAGGTAACAAACATTTGAGCAACCTTCCTCACTGGTCCAAAGGAGAGCAAAGCCTCCTTTCCCTGCTGCCTCCTCTGCACCGCTCGGTCAGGCCTGCCTCCCTTTTCCTGATGCCTTGTACGGGGACTGGCCACAGCAGATCCCCACTGAATGTCTTAGCACCCTGCCCATCTGCTCTGCTCCTGTATCCCCTCATCGATGAGGCAACGCTTGCCCACAGCCGGAATGACAGGCCGGACTGTCCGCCTGCCAGAGGAGGCAGCCACAAGGCAGACCAGGGAGAAGGCCTTTCCCTCCACCGCGTCTGCGGTGAGGAGAGCCCTGACTCACCTTCACACTTGATGAGAAGGCAACGCAAGGTGACAGGAAGACAAAGGCAGCTGGGAGCCAGCTGCTTGCTTTGCTCTCCTGGCCAGCCTGGGTAGCTCTTCTCCAAATCCCACAGCTCACAGCAGGAGGTGTGCAGCCATTATGAGACACATTATATAGTGATGCCTTCAGGCACAGAAGCTCTGCCAACAACTAGCTACTTGCTCTGGAAGAACAGGGAGAAAGCAACTTCTTTTTCTTTTTTTCTTTTTTTTTCTTTATTTGCCCTGTGGATGAGGGGCAACCTATTTTATTAACCTATTTAAAAGGTTTGAATCTGCTGCCTGTCACAGTATTTGAATATCTTCCACAATAGTCAACAGTAATGTGGAAGTCCCCAGCAGTCTTCTTGGGGCCTTGGACACTTCATTAGGACAAGCCTAACACAAGGAGAGATTTAGTTCCTTCTCTTCTTTTTATTGGTTGTCAGTCTGCAATGCTTATGAGACCAAAACCAAATATGCATATGCCCTTTGCACCCCAAACAAGGAAGAACTCAAACCTCTCAGGCAGTCCAACCTCAAAGAATAAGGAAACAGAAATATGGGAGCCTCATATTGACAAAACTCAGAAAATCTGGCCTGATCAAAACCACATCTCTTACGGAAGTGGAAACATGCTGGAGGAGCTACCTGGGGAGATATCTTCCTGGGCGTTCCTCAGACTTACTGTTAACACTATACTACCTTAGGTAGGAGACCCCAGTTAAGGGTTTGACTGGACATTTGAGATGCATCTTTTCTCTTGGCCATAAGCTGCTGAGAGCTCCTTCTTCTTACATTAAGAGCCCAAACCCTTTTAAACTCAAAGACAGAATTACTACCCCCATTTCCACCCTGGCCTTCAGCAATGTAATGGTCAAACATTGAGTCAAGTCCCAACGGTATGCTAGACTCCCCTCCCTGTGGTGAATGTGCAGTAGGAAAGCAGGGAAACTCTTGCAAGCAGCAAGATGAAGAGAAAGATACTCCTAATAATTCCTAATAACAAATGATGCAAGCAGCTCCTCTAGGCAAGGTTCCCTCTGATGCTCAAACCAGAAGAGATATTTTTAGTGTTTAGCCAAAGAAGGACTGGGAGGCCCAGGAGCCTCTCAGTGATAGCGACAGACTGTAATGAAGGAGGAGATGTTTTGTCTCAGGTTATTGGGAACCTTTAATGCCGGGCCTAGTCTCCTCCTGCTTACACAAACATAACCGTATTTGCTCTCCTAGAGACAATCAGAATCAGGCTGTGAGTAGAGACAGCCTGATTAGACGCAGTTTTCTTAAGGACACAAGTAGTTGCACCACTTAGATATCAAGTGTAAGCTGCTAAGGGTGGTGGTGGGAATTCACCTCACTTAATTTGCTCTCCTAAAATAAGACATTTAATATAAGTACATTTTTTAACTTAGCCCTACAGTCAATGAAAAGAGAGAGAGAGAGAGAGAGATTCTGAGGGCAATTTATTCCACGCATTTCCAATTAGACTACCTTAGGTTAGATACCTTAGAAGCATGCAGTTCAGTAAGGTAAGTCCCACCCAAAATCGGCTCAGTCACAAAGCTTAAACTGGTAATATGTCGAAGGTGACCATGGCAGTGCCCTCACCAGGAGGGCACAGTCCCACAGGATCTGAATAGGGTAGGCAAAGCCAGATGCTAGTGACAGGGTCTATCAACAGTCCTAGGCATGATGTGATGATGAACCAGGTCCAGCGGCCATGCAGGACTGGAGACAAGATTGGAGATAAGATACCTATCACACAGGTTCAAGATCCATCCAAGAGGTGGCACCAGAGACAGGGCTGGAGACAGGTACACGTAACATGCAGACTCAGGCCTGAGCTTACATGAAGCCCCTGTCCAGAGGACAGGTGGACATCCCCGGTGAGATCGGTCGAGGTGATTATGACCTGTTAGTGCACTCAGGGCCCTGGCAGACAATGCATTTCCTGAAGAAGTAAAAGCTGCTCCCAGTAGGGAGGAAGATGGAGAAACTGCCCAGAAAACTAACCTGAGCACATGACATCTCCAACACTTACCAGCATCAAGTTTTGTGTTAAAAATATCCAGTGGGGATGCATTTAGTTATACTAATGTGTTTCCTCACCAAAAGTAGAGTCACTGCAAGTCACAAGCATTCTGTATGCAGAATGACTAATTGGAATAAGCTGTGCAGTTTTTTTTAGCTTAAACCATCTTCTTTATGCCCAACATCTGCCCAATACCTAATGACACAGTTTATATTTTCATTGAGGATTCAGCATCCTGGCAAAAAAAAAGAGAAAGCTTTACGAGTCTTCACTCTAAGTCAATTAGAATTTAAATGTAGGTCGAATGCCAGAGAGAAGAATGGAACCTGCAGCAATTCAGATCTCAGATGTTCACATACTCTAGAGACGGAAGAATCATTTGCACACTTATTCTATCTTCCAGAGCTGGGGGCATTCGGAAAGGCAGGTTTGTTCTCTGCTGCATATCTAATAGGGTTTTGCCCAACTAGTCTTAAAAGTTTCTGGGAAATGACTCTTCTACCTTTGTCCTTGGGAGGCTATTTCACAGCTGAATACCTCCCATTCCTGATCTGCCCTTGTTAGTCCTAGCTGTGACCTCCACACTGAACTACACCACTTCTTTAAATACTCGGTGACTCTGTTAGTTGTTTCCAAGGTGTTTTCACACCTAGATCCAATCCAGCACACCCCCTCACTATCCTGGAACACATCAGGAGCAACTTCTGCAAAGTCAGTGATGTTGCATTCGTATAAATCCGTTCTCCAATGCTACATCTTCCACTTCATTATCATTTAACAAGGATTCACAGATCTCCCTCTTGGATTTAGCATATTTCTCTTTGCAGTTGACTACAAGTCTATTTGTATTGATCAACCTTGCTGGAGTCCAAATAAGAGGAGGTCACTGAAGAAAGAAGGGACAAGATGCAATCACTCAACATGACTGAAAGTTCCTGGAGAGGTCTGGCAAGCCACATGGTTATTGTTCACTTCAATTAAATACTTACGCACACTAGCATGGACGTGTGCATGCACACATGTATGTCATCCTCTACCAAAAATATCACTTCTAGTTCTAAACTACTTTCTTTTTCCCCCCTCTCCACTCCCTCTGCTGCTCATTAAAACTCATCTCTCCCACCTACAATGGTGGAGAGTCAGCAGGCTGCCCAGGTAGCATTAGCTAATGGGAACTGACAGCCTGCCACCATTTTCCGAAGGCTTACATGTTTGATATATGCCTGTCTTCCAGCCTGACTAATTCTACAGGAGACTTTTATCATGGGAAGACTGACCTCAGGCAGGAGACATTTTGTGTCACTGTGAACAAGTGCAATGAAGACACAATGGGAATGGCAAGAACTCTCTAGCAGCAAAAGGCAGGGAGAAGAAAACTGATGTACAACAAGAATACCTGCTTAACCATGGCAGTCAACTCAGTGATTGGTCCTCTAATGAACAAATTCACTGGAGAACCTGAACTGTGAAATACTTTGGGACCCTGTGAAAAGCAACCTTAACTGATGATAAACTAAAATACCAGACAAGTTATGGGAAGCATTTGCCCACTGATTTTACAGCAGTCTGGATCCAATTAAAGAGCTCCTCCTTCCCTCTCCTAGCTAGCGCCTCTTGAGGTTTGTAGGCTGTTTCACAATGACTTACGGGGACAGAGTCTGGAACATCTTTGTACTTGGGTTTTGGCACAGTAATTTTTACTACATTTTATTGTAGAGATGTGGAAGTAAAAAAAGTTAAAATATTCACAGCATGGTTACCACTCACACTTACAGAAAGTAAACAATGCTGTTACTGACTGCTTTTCCCTGCTGAGGTGCTGTGTCTGACAGGAGCTTTAGCCTGGAGGACTCACTATCTTCTTTCTTTCCCAAGCTCAACATCCCTGGCTGAAATATGTTCCTCCAGATCCACTTCAACCTCCTCTCCAACTGAATGGCAGATCCATCCCAAGAATCACATTTTCTTCCCATTCAAGGCTTCCAAGTCTGCCACAAAAAGAAAAAACTAGTCATCCAAAATCCTATGTTTCTTCTCTCCCTGCATGGTGTCGAGTGTGCCCCAGTTATGCCTTTCAAAAAGCATCAGGTCATTCTGCTGTTAGCTCTATAATACTGGGTTGGAAAGCTGAAGCCGTGACGGTACATTTTCCTAAGAGCATGAGACAGCTCTTTCCATCAGTCTGAGCTTCCACTTCCAAGACTGGCCAGTGACTGAGTGTAACAGACCAAAGAGGAACAGAAACTACAAAAAACTGAGAGGATTAGCATCCACAACAATTTCCTATTTCACATGTTCCGTTCATGTCACGCATTGTAAGTGAATTTTGCCTGAGTCCCCCCTAGATCCTAAAGAAGTCTTTAACACCTAAAGCTTATGAGTAGCCACACAACTGCCCCTTGTGAGGAGTTCCATGACAAAAACTTCAATGAAAATGGAAGGCTTTTATCTCCCTTAACTTCTCTGCAGACAGATGAATGCTATTGCTGCTTCACTCCCACCTGAATGCACCTGCATTGCATTTAACCCTTCTGTTCTGAGGTCCTTCTCTACCTCAATTATTCTTCTTTCACCTGTCTGCTGGATGCACTACATTCCCAAGGAGCATATGATGCCTCATAGATGTGCTTCTAGCAGCTCCATACAAGACTTTTACCCTCTCCATCAGGTTGGACGGCACAGGCAGTGGTCCTGATTTGCCTTTATTAACGGCAACCATGCAGTATAAGCCATCTGAGTTTGCAACCTTTCATCAAGGTTAGGTGTTCACTATTTCATTAGTGGGCCAGGAGACACATAGGCAACATATATGGTGCATCAAAAAAGCTGGATTTGCTTCCTTAAAGATGGCTATTACAGTCAGAATGGACTGTAACTGTCTTTGAAGAGGCCAAGTGCCCTTTAGCAGCGACGAATAAGACTTAACCAAGTGGCTGGGTAGAGCTGCAAAGCCCCAGTTCAAACTCATCCAATGCTGAGGAAGGCCTATCTCTGGGACAGTGACTTAAGCTCATTTTTAGATAGAGGAATTAGGGTTGGAGTAGGAGAGAATTTATTTTACTCAACACTGTTCACTCATCCCTACAGCCATCCAGCATGCCCTAATTGCTTCAGTATGTCCCTGCAAAACAGAAATCGAGAGTGACTTGGTAAGAGGCATGCAAAGATAGAGATCTAAGATGTACACAGAAGCAGTCGTCCAATAATGATGACCAGCTGTCACAAGCAGCAAAATGCTCCTGGCAGTTGGCACTGGTGAATTTTCAACTACCCGCTGGTCACTGCTACCCCATTAATTGTGGGCACTTTGCCCAGCCTACATTCCTGAACAGCTTTTTCCTTTCTCTTCCCCTCCTCCTCCTCACAGACTTATAACACAGTTAATAAAAAATTTATCAGGGCAATGAAATAAACAGCAATTTGATTTGATCTGGGAGCCAAAGAGAAGAGAGTTTCTGCTATTCAGGTGCAGACGTGGGAGTTTCTGCAACTGCTGGCAGAAACGTGCCCACAAAACCAATAGGATTAGAAAAATGGAGATGTAGAGAGGGTTTTGTTTGTCCATTTGCTTGTTTGTTTTTAAGGGAGTGGCAAGGTCTGGTTGGAGACCAGTCAGCAGTGTGCTCTTGAAACCCAGGAAGAAGAGGTAACACTGCAAAATCCATAGGGAGTGATGGGCTTTGCAGAACCACAGCAATGATAGACAACAGTCACTGCAGCTCCTGAGAACTGCAGATGCAAGTGACTAGATATCTGATGTTCCATTTTTATATCTTACATAGTTCTCCCTTCAGGAAGAAGAAAGAAGAGAGAAAGAAGCACTTGGGTCCAACAGTAGTGATGTCTTAAAGTAGTTCAAGGACTAGTGAGACAAGGGCAGCACAAAATCCAGGAGAAAAATTGAGTAGCCTGGAATAGTTTGGGCTAGAATAGGATAACTCATCTAGTGAAAAATTTAGCAAGTGCCTCAGGGCTTTCCTAGGCTGGTGGCTCAGGGAGCAGCAAGTGCAGAAGTCTTTTCAGGGTAGTCCCTTACCCTCTGGCTCAGTGGGAAGCAAAAGTATCCAGACAAGGAGATGGCAATCTTCCACTGTGAGAGCTTGCACAAATTTATGGCAGGCTTAAAACAAGAGATTTGGAGGGGAATGCAGATGCTCTTAGAGAGGACAGGTAAATATATCAGGCAGTATAACCAAAAGCATCATCCAGTGTAGATAGAACAGATTATGGAATAAAAGAAACGGTACTGTTATACCATTTAAAGTCACTAAGTCCAGGTTATGGCAAGAGAAAGAGTCAAGACCAGTCAACTCTGCCAAGGAGACAGTGTTAGACTGTGGGTAATGCCAAAGTATCCAGAACTAGTCTCTTACATAGTATACTCATCTTTCCTGCAAAGAAACACAAGGTGGATTCATGTCACCAAATTTTAGACATCTAAAAGTTTGCTGTGTAGATCTAAGTTAGATTTTCACTACTAACATTTAGATGTCTAAGATTAAGCGTGATGAATCTCACCTATACTATACCACTTATGTTTGCGTGACTAAGTGTCCATACAGACAAGAGATGCAATCTTAGGAGAGTTACACTTAAAAAAACTGAGTGACAGAGAAGTATATCTCTGGACTTGGATTTTAGTCCTGCCTCTGATAGGACAGCTGTGCAATTTCAATGTACACACCCTAGATTTGTTAGAACGAGGTGAATCTTTTATGACCTTGAAAGGCCATGTCTGTGCTGTTGATGCAGTTTGCTAGATTTTGCTCCAGAGAACAAATCACAGTCTCTCAGTTTTGCTCCAGTCCTTTGGAGAGCTGTGAATGCAAACATGAGTTCAATTCCAGGCTCTTTTCTGAAATGACCCAGTGCATCCCCTCTCAGAGGATGTCCAGGCACAGCTGACATGGACAGCCCCCTCCAGACATGCAGACAATGCCAAGTTTGGCTCCCTCAACCTGGGAAAGTCCTCCAACACCAACTCCGCAGGCCCCAGGCTTTCAAATTCTTCCATGCACTCTTATGCCATGTAACACACACTCTTGGCATCAGGTTATAACAACACCAGTCTGCCAGACTGTGTCCCAGCCTTCTCATTATTTCAGGCACTTTTAAGCAGAAAACATCACAAATCAATCGACAGACCAAAAAATAAGCATGTCTCAGGGCTGCGGGGGCACAACAGGGAACACGGAGGAGACCAGCCCTCCCTGCCAGTGCCCGGTGGAGTGTAGACATGATCTATCTGTTGCAAAAGGTAGAACCACCGAGTAGCATGAACACGAGATGGTCTATGCCACCTGGCCTGGAGTCCAGGGCTTTCTCAGATACTGTCCACAGAGGCAGCATAGGCAAAGCCAAGGTGTCAACCTCAATTGCAAAGACGGTCCACAGGCTTCGCACTCCTGTAAATATTCTCCTGGAACACAGTCAGGCAACAAATTATGCAAAACATTCGCAATAGTGAAAAACACAGTCACTGCCACCCTGTTAACACTCCCCTCAAAGAGGTTAAGGAGTTAGCAGTGAGAGAGCCAAGGTACCCTGATTTGGACTGCCAAAGGTGTTCTCCTTATGAACTTTTGTTGTCAATCTCTTTCCAGTAGGTCAACAAGTAGATTAATCTTTCAGATAAAATCATGAATTGGGAGCTCTATGCGTTCATAATCCCCAAGGTCATCGTTGGAATTGCATAGTCAAGTCTGTTCTGTGGTTATTTGGGGAGATTTATCCTACTTTGCAAAGAATTTTTTCTTTGCATTCAAAACAGGAACATACCCAAAAGTCACATTCCCATCAGTCTTACAAGGGGACAATCATTTTGAAGAGACACTCCAGATTACAGCTGCTGCTGTGGCACCTGTGTGAGGGCGACAAGGAATTCATGTTTAGGATCTTGCTTCTTGGCTCCTCTCCCTTTGAAAGGCTCTTCACTCTGTGTGATTTACTCTGTCTGCCTGCACTGGCTTTTAACACATTAATGGATATACTCGCCACATAGCAAAGCTGGGAGCTGAACTTCCCAGTTAATACAACATGAGCAGATGTCTCACGCATCCACTAACTCAGAGTACACTTTATGCTAGTCCTGACATACAACTTCTCCTGGTGACATAGTTCTGGTCTCCTTGCAGACAATTTCATCAATGGTTCCTGCATCCAGCTTGTGGTGGCCCTGCCAGGCAGAGCACTACTAACCTCTCCTATGTCCAAGCCCAACCACAGCCAGAGGTCCCAGGCCCACCACGTTACCTATACTCTGTGCATAGCTGAGTATCTGAATGCTGGGATGCTGGGAAAACCAATCCAGTGGTCTTCTGGCCTGAGCAGCTCATATGCTGAGGGCACCCAAAGTTGAAATGCCATTACATTAAAATCACCATGAGAGTCCCTTCTCCACACTTTCAAATGGAGTCTCCTTACCTTATTAAAGGCAAAAGACTTTTCTTATACTGCTGACATAGAAGACTCAGGAAGGAAAAATGAAGATAATAGGCTGCCAGAGGCCCAATTTACGCCCCCCCAAATTAATGAGTCATTCCAATTAAATTATTTGCCCTAAATTAAAACTTATCACCAAAATCCAATTCTCATTTCATTAAAGAGGACCTCCCTAGTTATCTTTTTTTTTTTTTCTCCACAGATTTTTTTTTTAAAGGTAACCTTCATGGAATGGGAAGAAAAATGTAGTTATACTCTACTTTTCTGTTTGAGGAGTCCCTTAAAGTTTTATATTTTAAGACTGTTCCTCATTCCAACATGTGTCCACATAATAAATTAAGATATTCCTGGAAAAGTCTCTGGAAGACTGGAGGAGTACCATCAAATAGACGACATAAGGGAAATCTGATACATGAAGATGGAGGGAATTTTAAAAGTAGCTCTGCCCAAGCCTCAGCAGCCTCAGCCTTTTGGTATCAGAACTGAGAAAGCTTGCAAGCCCATTTTGGGATTTCCGAAGGATCTTCCAGCAAAAGCCAGGCAGACAAGTGATGGCACTCCCGATGTGCCTTTGAGAAACAAACCAATCTCTTGATAGTAGTGACAGGCAGACACCCAGCGTCACTGATGACAACTGCCACGTGTTCCCTCATATTGCCAAGGTGAACCTTTGTTTCTTTCCCAGGAACGACCCTGTTGCTTCTTTGGTGTTTCTAACCTACAACCTTTCTCCCATTTTCTGTTGGAGACTCAAACTTTTTAACCTAATATTTATTTTTGTAAAGACATTTTCAAAAGTTGTGGTTGGGTTTTGAGAAAGTGCTCCCTGTCTGAATACTCAGTAAATGGAAGCCATATGTCTAAGTATCTGTTTCTTTTTTGTCTATTTTGTTGTACGCACATTTGGCAAGTTATTTTTTCCCTCTTAACTATCACATCTCAGGCTTTATTAAACCAAGCTGCTATTCTGTTATTTTGGAGATTTTTTTTTCAAGCAACCAACTAATGATATTTTAGCAGCTATACAGGAAATGTGATATTAAGTCATTATTTTCTCAGAATGTTTCTTCACTTTCTGGTGAGTAAGGAGCTGCTACTGGGGTAGCAATTCCAATATTTCTAAAGATAAAAAGAAGAGCTTGAGCACCAAAAAAGCCATCAAAATCCAAATCCTGAAAACCTATTACTTAATAGAATTTATCATTAGTTGTTTTTGTGGAAAGCAGCTGGAGGCTTATCCTACAAGACACAGCTTGCACACACACCAGAAAGACAGACAGCACATCCGATGAGGAGTGAGATGATGGCCAGCAACTGGATAAAGACAAATAGAAGGAGCACAAGGTTACGGTGGGATGCTTGGGATCAATACGCACTACACAGACACAGGCACGTGGTAGGAAGACACAGCACGGATACCATACCAACCTGCCTTCCCTCACCCTTCAAATTCCCAAGTCAGCTTTAAAATGACAGTTTCATATTAGAAATAATATCAGCTTGTTCCTTTTCCTGAAATGACAATTTCTTTCTTTCTGTAATTAATTCATATTAAATAGTAAAATGGAAAGCTTTTAAAGCAGGAAATAAATTTGTTTCTTCCTACAATCCTGGATGTTGTTTTTGAACTGCTGGCTCGATTTAGGTTTATTTTACAATCTGTTTCTAGCCAATTCCAATTTAAGATGAAGTCTTGGCTCCAATGAAGCAAAATTCCCTTTAATTTCAGTGGAATAAAGATTTTGATCCAGGTCCTTATCCACTAATACAGAGCTACAATGAGTATAGACAGTAACACAGCAGCCAAAAACACAGAACTTGAGCTGGTGGACCCCAGGAATCTGGAATTTCAAGTGAATCCCATATGGAGCTTTGGGCATGGCAGATTTTCAGCATCGACTGCATGGGCACCAGTGAAATAAGAAAAACGTACAAAAGGAACACAC
Organism: Anseranas semipalmata; assembly: GCA_013399115.1. NCBI lineage: Eukaryota > Metazoa > Chordata > Aves > Anseriformes > Anseranatidae > Anseranas > Anseranas semipalmata. The sequence goes on along the minus strand of VXAA01001723.1, from coordinate 1,041,775 downwards.
TGTTCCATGAATGCTGCAGTTAACAATGCCTGGTTTACCACAGCTACGTGTCCTAGGCCCTAATGTCCCATCTCTTCGACAACCTTCAGAGCTCTTGGCCATTTTTAGTCAACGTGGCACCAGCCAGCTGGCACACACGTGGCTCCAAACCAACCTGCAACCATGCGTCCTGTTGGTATGGGATGCAGGAGACTAGGAGCCACTAGTGAGAACTTGAAGGGCCAGAGCTCTTGCTGGGGCAAGGTCTCAGTGGATATGAGGGGTGCTGGAGTTAGCTGAGCAGAGGACTGCCAAGTGGAAGGACAGGCAAACAGCATAACCATTCAAACAAAACCCTATGTACTTTGTTTCCTCAGGAAGCCAATCTACCTCCAGTATCTCTAGTGTTTGGATATAATAAAACCTCAGCTAAACAAACCACAAATCTGGCTAACCTCAACCTGGCAGTATTTCTTTCAAATGAAAGGAAGAAAATAAAATGGACAGGAAAGCTACGGAAAAGGTTGATCTGAGGCAGAGAAATGTGGAGCGTAATTAACCTTAGCTTTCATCTGTAATGCAAGTGAAAAGACAAGCTGATCCTAAAATGTCTAGTGGAGACTAGCTACATATCTTCTCTTATTATTGTGGGTTAGAAATCCAAAGCTTTAGATCAGATCTTTTGAGATTTTTTTCTTCTTTTAAAAAACATCATTGCTCATCTTCAAGCTACTAAGCAGTTACAGGCCTTTTACATACAATGAATATGATATTAATTCCTGGTTATACTAGCACTTTTTCTCTGCAAAAAGATTTCAAGAGGATGCAGCAAAAAAAAATGTTCACTCAACATTGACAAGACACTGGCCATCACGGAGGGAGCAAGCAACGGGAATCTCCAATTTCACTTAGGGTGTCAAAGGGGCTATACCCTGTAATAGGCAAATTGGGTCAAGTTTCAAGGCTTGCGACAGGTCAAGACAACTCTGTTGTGCTACCACGGCCGCTGCTGTTTCAGCCATGAGGGAAGGAACATGGTTGGCTTTACAACTAATGAACTCTCTCAAGGGTTAGCAGACTTGGTGGTGGGACTGGGTTCTTGCTGTGTTTGGAGCTGAAAGCAAATATTGTCCCTACTCCACTGTCTTACAGTCCAGGCTAAGATATGGGACAGTAGATTGAGACAGACAGACAGACAAAGAAATATCAAGGGAAAATCTTTCACAGTACTGCTCTGAATCTAGAATCAGCTGATCAGGCAAAATCACACCAAGTCAGCTGATACTGCTCTGAAGAGACCACTCAAGGTAAGATGATTTATATCTATAAGGAGCTGGATTATCATATCAAGACCCTTCCTCCCAGCCATAGGAAAGCATTCAGTGTATTTTACGCAATACTTTTTCTTCCAAAGTGAGTAAGCATTTTTTGAAGTATTCTGTTTTTGTCTCCTGCCTGCACCTGCAAAGCAAGCACCAAAATACTTCCAGAAAAACCTCCTGATTTATGCACCAAGAAGTGCTGAGAGCCAACCTATAAAACAGAGACAAAACCTATACTGCACAGTAACATTCCAGCCCTGCCTAGAGATAGGAAAACAGAAGTTAAGAGGCATCAGGACACTATGGGGAGGCCATAAAAATATTAGATGGGGAGCGGCAGGAAGTTCCTTGGTAAACTATGAAACACCAGGTGCAATTTCCTGCGATTTATGAGTTTGGGCAAAACAAACCAGCACAGAAAACCTAGAAAGATTGCCAGCGATACCACCGTATGCCTGAAATTCTAGAATTATTTTGCTGGTAGGAAATTACGGTACACGATAACGGCAGAAGGGGGGCAGCAAGATCTACTGTGCTTCAGTTCCCCAAGATGATTCCCTGCTCTCTCAGCTTATTTTCCCCACCAAACTGATCTGCTGTCACTTCCTTCTGTGCACACTGGTCCTGTCTCTCCCAGCCCCTGTAGTAATCTGAATTTACCTCCTCCCTCCAATCTTTTCTTCTTCTCCCCCACTGCTCCCAGTAAAATGATCTTTTTTTCTCCCTCCCAGAAAATTCATACTCCTATGTTATCTCATTATTCTTTGCAACAGCATGCCAAATTCGCTGTCATTTTCCCACTGGGGCTATGTCCTGAAAAAGACAAAGTGGTCTGTGCTCATTCTTACCTACTGCAGACTCCCTGGAATTGAAAATGCTACAGTGCTAGTGCTCAGAAAGATCCCTCCAAATTCTGGGCTCGGCGCCCACCGAGCGGGGAAGCAAACATATCTCAGAGAATGGCACCTGACTCCAACATCCTTATTGTTTGGCTAGCACAGGAAAAATAGCTTCAGCTCTCTTCAAATCGCTTTGCTTCTAGCACCAGTCAAAGGGGCGGAAAGGCCAGAAATGCCAGGGGAAGATGGGCCCCCACTGTGCCTCTGCTGAGCTCAAAACCAGCTCTGGTCTCCAGTGACCTGCTGACAGCCACCAACCCCATATTCTGTCATGGAATAAACTACAGGAGAATGACAGAAAGAGGTCTGGAAAGACTAAAAGGTGCATGGCACCACACAGACTGGTCACCCTGCGCTCCGCTTCCCTCTACAGTCACTGGAGGCAAGATGACATTTCTATGGGTCAATTCATCTGATGAAGTTTGGCTGGCTCCCTTAGGTTGAGCTGGACTGTGTCCTAGAAGAAGAGCCTGCTTTTCCTCACTAATGACAAAGGGAGTCCAAAGTGACTCACACCAGTGGAAACATTTGGTCACATGAACCCCACTCTGGCTCATTGGCTTAGGTCCGAGGCTGGTGTCCAGCAAAAGTTACGTCCATCTGATATCTGACTTCAGGGTCCCATAAAAGACGCTGGTGTGCCTTGCTCCAGTCCTGTTCAGAAACCCCTCCCACAACCCCGAGGTCTAAGGCAGAATTTTCCCCTATCTTTATCCTCAGCAGTAGTAAAGGTGGTGGAAAACCCCCTCCCTCCCCAGCCCCAGACCTGGATCTTACAAAGTGCTCACTGGCAGGGCACTGCTTACATGAGAGAAGCCTGGCTGGCTTCAGCTACCCTTGTGGGCAAAGGATTTTCCTCTGCAGTGCTTTACCAGCACAAAGTCCTTTAATTTCAGGGGAGTGGACAGAGAGGGGCAACAGCTAATCTACTACATAGAGTTAATAATAAATTTTCAATGGTTAAATCCCAGCAACAGCAAATACATCTTTATACCACTTTGAAAGAATGAATGGTCACTCTGCATCTTTGTAAGCAAGGAGCTCTACAAAGGCAACGCATAATGGAGCAGGCTACGCCCTGTGGTTCTTTTCACACAGTAATGCCTATCAGTTTGAAAGAAAACTGGAGGATTTGGCCTTTAGCTGCTATATGTTGACTTTGAGTTTGTGATTAGGGCTGGGCAGTAAACAAGAATTCCTCTTTGTAAAAATTTGCTGCTGACATTTCCAAATTTGGTTTTGTTCTGCCAAAATCACAAAGCCCTTTTGACTTTTTACATGAAATAAACATTAAAACAAGGGAGAGCCCACATCCTTTGAACACTCAGTAACTGGGAATCACAAAAGATGTTAGTGAGGCTGCAGGAGTCCCAGCATCTGAGCAAAAAGGTGAGCGTGAGTTCTCCATACCTCAGCTGCAGCCATTAGCTTTCAGATAGACTGTAGTAATGCTATAGCTTTTTCTCTTCCCAGTTTTGACCAGAAAAAGCATCTTAGACCTGTAAAACCCTCCTGATTAAACTTTAATCAAAGCCAAAAGCAGTGAAATGTTTTTGTTTCGCTGAAAAGTACCCAACTGCCTCCATTCACAGTGATGCTTTGCTGTAAAGGCTCTTGACAGCAAAAACAGCAACCATCTGCTCGCTCCTAGCTGAGAGAGTTATTCCTTTAGCTTGAGTTGGACAGGACTCAGCCTTTATTGCCAAAACTTTTAAACCTCATGCCTGCTAATATCTCTGTGCCTTTGTGCCTGTGACCCTGATAAGTAAGGACTATGGGGATTTCTCCCCTGACATTTATGTCTGAGAAGGGCCTGAGGCTACAGCCCTAAAAGAACAAGAACCCAAGATAACGCTGGGAAAGGGGCAGCCACCAGGTCCCCTTACGACACATTCTCCTGGAACAAGTTACTGAGCATACTGGAACGAACGATTAAACATCCCATTTATAAACACCTAGAGGATAATAATACAGTAAAGGAAAAAATAACCAATGTACTTTTGGCAAGCATATATCTCATCACCCCGGCATCATTCCCTTTTTTTTTATAGGATACTTGGCATAGTGGATAAAGAGGGAGCAGTATGTGATATATCTTGACTTCAGCAGGCCTGACAGCCTCCTGAACAAGCTAAGAAAATATGGTGGATGCTAAATCACCATCAGGACACTTCAAAGAGCTGCAATCAACAGATGCCTATCTGTCGGGATGGAGGTTTTAGTGGGTTGTTACCACAGGCCACTTCTGTGCTATGATCTCTTCAATATTTCAATTAACACCTTCGTGATGGAACAGAAAGAAGGCACCTGACTTTTGTTGATGACACCTAGCTGGGGGCAGTTGCAAGTGCCCTGGAGACAAGGATGATAGGAAAACCAAAGTGGTGGTCTCCATGGAGAAACCAACTAGATGGAATCCAACAGCAGCGAGCACAAAGCGCCGGGCTCAGGAAGGGGGGAAATAACAATTAATGCTCAACAGCAGAAGTGGGGAATGAGCAGCAAGTCGGCTGTGCTGCAGACCAGTACCTGAGGGTTCAAGAGCAGCAGGGACTAAATAAGAGCAAATGATGAGGTGCTGCTATAGGTGAATCTCGTCTTATTCTGGGGTTAGTTAAGAGAAGCATGATATGCAAAACATGGCTGTTATTCGCCTTTTATCTGCACAAATGAGTCTGAACTGGAACTCTTGCTTTGGTTTTGGACAGTACATTTAAGGAAATGTGTGGACAAATCAGACAGTAGTGAAAAAAATGTAGTGTAAAGGTTGGAAAATATGACCTGCAAGAAGTAAGCCTGTTAATCTGTACTGGAGAGGTCTAAGACACAGGGGTTCATGGGCAGGTGAGAGGTAGTTTTGAGGAAGAGGAGGATAAATTACCACCACGTATTGTGGAAGGACCAGAAATATTTGGTAACAAATCAATTTGGATCTTAGCTTAGTAAAAGCTTACCAAGTGCAAAAAGCATGAAGCAATGGCCATGAACTGGCTATGAAGGTGCATGGTCTCTTCAAAACATACATGTTAAGGGCAGCCAGTGTCTAGCTGATCTTGTCTCAGTGCACAGGGAGGGACCAGATCACCTCCTGTGGGTCCTTCCAGCTCTTTGCTCCTCTGATCAGATACCAACAGAAATATCTGGGGTAGTAAATGGAAAGAGTCTCTAGTCACCCTGACACCCCCACTGAGGCAGCACAGTGAGGTGGTGGTTCATAGCTCTCCTCTTCATGCATAGCCCCCATGCAGACAGCACAGTACCAGCACCTGGTAGCAACTGAGCTGGGCGGACAGCTGCCTCCAGTTCACCCACCCTGGAAGCAGTGGTGGCCACCTGGGTCAGCAAGACCCAGATGGCCATGGTTATACTCATCGATCTTTTGGCAGTGGATGTCTACTTCTCCCAGCAGAGCTGACTTTGAATTTGAAAAGGGGGAAAGACTAATGAAGAGTACTGGATAATCTTACGGCAATAGTTAGCAAAAGGACTTTTTCCACTTTTAGCTGGCTATCGGGGCGTGATCTTTTTGTCTGTGTCCTTTCATTACCCCTCTTTTAGACCTCTGCAGCATGCCCCAGCTGAGAGGGATCCTATCAGTGGACATACACGCCTAAGCCAGAGAGGAGAGAGTGGATCAAGCAGCCTGCTATGCAGAGACTGGTGCTGGCTGACAAGGCAGAATGGGCTCTTCCCTCAGAAGCACTGAGGGACACAGGCATGCCCACCTGAGAGGTAACGTCTCTCTTCCTGTGAAACACTCCTGCAGCTCTGACCAGCAGAGTTCACTGAGCAGAGCTCATCTCAGGGAAAGCTAATTTTCTGAAGGGAGGAAAGGATCTGCCCCTAAAATGCAACTCCATTAACCTGCAACGATCTAAACGCAGCCAATCCCTAGGACACATCAAAGCCCATCTCTTTCGGCTGGCACTGTGGTTATGGAAGTGGCCTTCTCTATTTATAACGCACCAATCCAGTATCTACCTACCTGTTAGTCCCCGATACAGCTATCCCATTTGCTTCTTGGGGTAATAGGGCTGGGTTCGCACAGCAACCCAGACGAGGTTGCTGAACACAGAGAGATGAAGGACCTGTCTTCGGCACCCAGCGCAGCAGGGAGCAGAGACCTGAGACAGCGTTAACTGAGCAGGACTGAGAGCACGGGCATGGCACTAGGGCAGCCGTCCTTGGGGGATGTCTCATCGACCAGCATGGGCATCACCAGCCCACTTGTTCCAAGGGAACCTCTGATGATCATCCCAGGCATCCTCCTGCCAGATGACCGTGCCTGTCAGCTGACCACCCTGTTACTTAATTTTTCAGGAGCTGTGTTTTATTTATTTGTTTTTAAGTTTGGGATGCCCACAGCTTCACGTAGCCAATGTTTTTAAATTTATGACACAAAAACAAGTGAAATAAATAAATTACATTAAATAATAATAATAATAAAAAAACTAAAAAGCTTAGCACAGCTCAATATCCGAACTCCTTTCATTTGCACTAGTGACAGACTGTTTTTCAGGCAAACAACCTTCAAATCTGAGAATAATAATAATAATCAATATGAGAAAATGATACTGGGAGAGAAAGGGGATATTTTGTAACATATACTAGTTTCTAATAAATTAGTTTTATTAGTTAAGATTATTTAAAATGAATTATTTATTAGTTTTAAATTAATAAAAACATGGTTTAAAATGAATCTAACTCTTCCAAATTGTAAAGGATTTCATATTTATATTTCCTTTTTTTTTCTTTTTTTTTTTTTTTTTTTTAAACAGACCAAATTTTCCTTTAGAAAAATCGAAGCTGTGAATTTCATTTAACTACAGCATTCTGGGACCTGGGGCTTTAGAAGTAAGCACGATATTGCAGTGGGTCTTTTGGTAAATCTGTGGCATGCATTAAGCAAAGATTATCCACAGACACCTTTTTTAGAGGCGTCCAGAGTTTAGGTGTGCCAGTACCTGAATTCCCTCATCCTCAGAAAGGTGGCAGTAGCTCAGAGCTGGACACCCACACATTTAAGTGAACATTTGGCTAGAGAACTCAATTCTGCTGCTTAGGCCCGTATCTAATAGGCACAAATAAAATTAATAATACATGTGCATGGCTCTAAAATTCATTTGCACCTACATTTTTCTTGACAGGTAAATGGAAACTGCTTGCTGTCAGACTCTACCAGCAATAAACTACCTGCACGGTTACAGCGAGCAGCGAGGCTGGGTACACTTCCAGGGCTCTGTGAGTGCATTTCACGCCGGGCTCATTCCCACAAAGCCTCAAACAAGCCGGGCGACCTGCTCTGCGTGCTGGTGCTCACTGCTCCTCGCGCTGCCGAAGGGGGATTTTGCACAAGAGGGCAAGTTGGGAGCCTTCATTCTCACTGCACTGCCACGTAAAGCATCACCTCTGAGCACGCATCCCAGCTTCGCCTTGCAGATAAACACCTAGCGTGCCAGTTAGCCCTGAGCTTGCCAAGTAATACCAGCAAGAGGTGCAGGTCCATTCGTGCAGGCATGCATGCATTTATACCCACAGTCATTCGAACCTTTGCTGTGAGAAATAAAATTCAGAGCATTTTGGGTTACTAGACAAATCAGAAGAAACAACGAGCTCCTGTCTGAATGACAATGAAGAAGCTGAACATATCAGTTATATGTATTAAGCACAGCCATACCTACCTATCTATTTAAGCTAATCTATAAATATTTTAGATAAATAGGCCGATAGACAGAATTGTGTGAAGATTAAATAAAAAAAATACAAAACTGAGTAAACCATTTTGTTTGGTGTTCTGGTCTGGGCAGGATGGAACAAGTAAACTCCATAATGCCCTTACCAGCAATTGGTGAACTCCTTGGTGTGTTTACTCTCTATTATACCACGAATGCAGGCAGACAGACAGGACAACGCTGCTTCAGATTGCCAAGTTTCCAGTTCCCTGTAACTCACGCAGGAGGAGGGTAGCTAAAAATGGAGAGGCCAACATAAGGTAGGCAGCAGCTACCTCAGGTACCAGGTTTCACACATGCCTAGAGACAGTGCGCCCTGCAAACCAATGACCCTGCACAGAAAAACATCCAGGAAAATGAATTCCCCAGCCTGGCAAAGAGCTGACAACAGAAAAACACAACAATCTTGTTGACACAAGAAAAAGGAAAGGAAATCTGAGGAAGGAGGAGGCGAAGAAACCAGAGGGCTATCTGGGAAGACATGAGGCAAGCACATCATTCTGACAAGTGGCATCATAAACAAATGCTCTCCCCTCAGCACCAGAATAACCAGAGCCAGGAGCCAGGTTTGCATCACACTAGAATATGCCTTGGCATCGCTGGCGTTCCCTGCACTGTCACTGCTTTGGAAAGGACAGACTGATAGCAGAGTAAAGCCATGCCATGCCGCAGTGGAAGGGGACAGTTCTGCTGGCTCCTGTGGTAAACTAAAGGGATTGCTCACTCCCGGCTGCCATTGCAAGGTCCGCAGGCTACTGACTCCGTGATTTATCTAAGAAAGACACAGATCCCTCCACCCACTGTGTTCCCTCTTTGCTCTCTTCTCAGGCATGTTGCTTACCTTGCACGATCAAGTAAACCTGGGAAGTCTTGGGGTGATGCTGTGTCTGCACCGAACATGTATAGGACCCCTCATCGTAGACATCCACTTTCTGGATCCGCAGGCTGTACTCCAGGGGGTTTCTCTTCTCCAGCTCTACTCGAGGGTCCAGGGACCACTTGTCCTCTCCAGCAAAAATGATGCCGGAACGGTTTAACCAGGCCACCTTGGAGCTTCTGTCTTCTACATAACACCTGCAGAGGGTAAGAAAGGTGAGAGGGAGATTAACAGACCTCTTCGTTGTCTCCATTTTGTCCCTTCCTTTTACTACATTGCTCAGAAACTCTGTAGTACACTCCTGCTTTGTCAGCAAACCACAGCAGCTCCTCACCATCACAGCCCCATGGCCATGTGTTTCACAAGGATTTTCTGACAGGCTTCGTGAACATTTGCGATTTCGGGTGACCACGATTCCTGCTCTCACTTCATTTTGTCTGTAGCCTACACCTGCACCAAAAATGACTTTGGAAGGCCACAAGAGATTCTGGTCACCAAATCCCTTCTAATCCTGGCAACGGGAAAGATCAGAAGGAGACCTTCCTGTGCTTCCTCCTCACCTTCAGAAGTTAAGTATACAAGGGAGTTGCATTCCCAGCCCCCTGCCAGCCTGGAGGGCAAAGGTTCAGGGCTCCAGCTGTGTCAGATCAGCAACAGCTGCTCCATCCCTCAGTTTCAGCAGCACAAGGGGAGGAAGCTATGGTGCATCTACCCTCTCCATCGCCTTGACAAAAAATGGCTTTGTGGAGAGAGAGAGATTCGCTCATCAAATACCGTCCCCCTAACACACACACCCTTGCAGATGCACATCTGCCTGCTTGCACAGGTAAGTGCAGATTTCAGGCGGAAAAGGAAAGGCTGTGGGATGTCACCACCATCTCTGAGATGCACACAGTGTCTCCTGTGACTGCCTCAGGTGAGACAGGAGGGAAGGAAAGGCAGCAAACGACGGCAGGCAGAAGAGCAGCAGCAGGACCAGCCTTGGCGCCAGTTGCCCACTGCTGCAAGGGGGAGGACAGACTAACCCTCCTGCTACTGCATGGCAAGCCTCGTGCTCCTGGACAGAGAGGGGTGAAGGTGCTGTGAAAACAAACGTGTTTTTGGCCAAGGCCCCACCTTCCACCTTCAGGTGGTTTGCACAGAAGAGGTGAGGAGGTGCCGATGAGGAGGCACGTTCTGCTCACTCTTGGCTGAAGAAGACGTGGGGACACCACTCCTCTCTCCCCCTGGCAGCTGTACCCACCAGGGCCGGGCTCAGACAGGCTGACAGGGTTTGTCCTGCAAAGCTGCTCCTCGTGTGAAAGACAGGGGCAGGGGAGTCAGCGAGCAGCCATCTGTATTTAGAAACCAGCACCGCGGTTTCAGCAGCTGGGTATTGTGGCGGTCCCAACTCACCAGGCCACTCCGGGCTGCAATCACGTGTGGCAGGCGCTGGAAGCGGGGACCTGGGGAGGGGACGGTGCCCCGGGGCTGTGGTGGCCCTGGAGGGACACCCAGGCTGCCTCTGGAGCCTTAGGCTGGGCAGCCTCCGTGCACACACGTCTGTGTAGATGCGCACCGGCACAGAGAATCGGAGGGTTAGATCTTTTTCAAAGGTGTTCAAAGCCCCTCGCTGCACATTTTGGATTTGTGAAAATCCCACGGGGGATGGCGGTGAGAAGCTAAGCAGATTAACAGCTGCAGCTGAAGTCAGTGGGCATTGAAGTTCCTTAGTCACTTCTGAAGCCCCCCCAGCACGCCTATCCACGCCAGACCCAGCACTGCACCAACCCAGCCGTGCTGCCTTCCAGACCTACGCCGCGGTGATATGCAATACAGCAGGGCACCATGGCTCTGCTTGGAAGCAGACAGGAGATTTCTGTGCCATGGTGCAAAGATGCCCCCGCGATGTCCCTTGGGCCAGGAACAGCTCAGTGGTGCGGTCGGAGCCAAGCCCCTCCTCCCACTCCCGAGGGGATGCTCACCCGGGTACCCTCCTTCCCACCCTCTCTGCCGACCTCAGGCAACTTCTGTCCTCATCACTGTACACATCCCATCCACCATCTAAATGCCCTAAGGCCATTTTCCCCACAGGGCTTTGGTCAGAGACCAAACAGTGGTACAGGAAAATAAACGCTACCACCCGTTTCCAATGAACAGGGCATCTCACTGGGCTTCTGCCTGCCATGAACCTGTGGCTGAGAGGAGGACAAGATGGATTACCTCAAGAAATGCTGTCCCAGAGAAGAAAAAAAGTGTGTTCTACGCTGTCCTATGCTGCTTTTGCCCAGGGGTCATCCCTAGGCCAGTGGTCAATCGCTACAGTCAACCTTGCAAGTGCCCCTGAAATAAGTTAGCAGGCAGTACTGAAATAAGGTGAGGGGGAGAGAGGAGAGGAAGGGAGGAGAATTGGAAGAGTGAGCGAAATGGATCTGAGCTGCTCAGTTGGGCATACCTGATCCTCTAAAACTGTCACAGAAAATCAATGTACAAATGTGGAAATTCCAAGCCCTGGCACGCTCCGAACGTGCGTCCACGTGGATGAGGTATCCCAGTATGTCTGTCTGCACACATGCACCCTCTTACTCTGCCAGGGATGCCACCCAGCCTTATGGATCACGTTTTAATAAGGATTTATGGTGATGATTTTCACAGTGTAATAAGTGCTAATTCAATACTAACAGAATATTAAATGGCACGTTAACTGACATTTTAACTGCAAGGCAACGGGAGCAAGGCATCTGCAAGATATCAAATGGCTCTTATCGTTCACTAATAATCAATAATCAAGTTCACAGAGATAGTCAAACACTTTTCATTAGGCTTATTGAAAGCATTACCATCAGTGTCAGTGAGTGCTAATAAACTATTTGTGATCCATCCATTTTGTTTCTCCTTGTGGCTTCGGGTTTAATTTCCTGACATCTGCTGATGCAGCTACTGAGAGGAGCAGCTAGTGGTGATGGCCATGCCTGGGATGATCACTGCAGGGACTCAGGAACTATTGATCTTAGCACCAATTCAAACTATACACAAAGAAGGAAAAAAAATTTGCTGCCATGCCTCTTTAGCCTCCCTTGNAAAAAAAAAAAAGAACACCACATAGTTTGGCTCCTTTAAGATTTTTAGCTACTGCACCATTTCTAGCTGCTACAGATATGTTTCCAGTCCTCACGCAGTAAGAACCAGCCAGGAGAGGACAATCAGAAACTGGAACTGAAGAAAGGCGCCTCGACATCCTCACGCTCGTCTCTCAGCCTCCGCTTCCTCACATGCAAAACACAGAAAATGGTCCTGTGCCATTTCACAGGAGAAAGGGGAAGAGATGATGCTTTCACCACAGGAAAACTCTTTGGGATCTTCAGCCAGAACTGTCATCACCTCTAATGTGAGTGAGGAGCGCTACAGGAAGAGCTAAACATGTGACACACAGAAAATCCTACCCGGCTCATCTCTGAGGAGAGTCTGCTCCGTTGTTGCTGACTGCAGAGATACTCATTTGCACAGCCAGGATCAGCTCCATATTGCAGCACCGCTAGGAGAGAAATTAATGCTCGCCCATTAAAGAGCTCTCTGCTTCGAGGTCTGAACCTCAAGACAAGCAAAAGTTGTGCTACAAGGGCCTGCGACAACGTCGGAGCCACCGATGGCACGCCGTGGTGTCCCCGTGCCCGGGGCTGAGGTACACCGTCACCCCAGTGCCTGGGGAGGAGCAGGGCACCGCTGTGCCCAGCAAGAGTTGGGTGACGGCCCCGTGGCTGATACCACAGCCTTTCTGATCCGTGGTGGGCCCTGCCCTTGCCTTTCCTTGCCCCAAATTTCAGGCAGGGCGGTGAAATTTGGCAGCACCCCAGCAAGGGGAGTGGAAGGACTGCATCCGCATTTCCCCTCCTGGCGAACGCCGAGGCTGGAGGTCTCTGTGCCGCTGAACAGCCGGCCCCGCGCGGGCTATCGGGGCTGGGTGCATCGCCACCGGGCTGGGAGCTACACTTGTGATGCCTTCTGGGGTGAGGAGGAGGAGGAGGAGGAGGAGCAGGCACAAGAGCCAGGGCTCACCAAGGGTCTTCCTGTTCTGCCTTGGAGAAAGCTGCTCAACAGGCCCTGGGCTGCGGAGATGGAGTGGGGTTTTTTATTGCCTCCAGGGGCGTCTCTCCAGGTTAAGTTCAAGCCGGTGTTTGGAAGGGGTGGGTGGTACTGAGAGCCCACAGTGATAAAGAGGCAGGAGGCAATCCCCACAGGACCTGGCAAAGCTGCTGTTTAAATGATTACTTTAACACGGCAGGGATTTTACAGCATTACCAATGATGTATTGGGTCCCCTTGAACCCAGGGTAATAGTTTGTTTTTTTTATTGTTGCTATAGTTCCAAATAAATACATTCTTTTAGAGAAGACCCAATCCCATGATTCTCTGTTAGAGGCCTGCTGGTGAGAAGACGCAAGCTGCTAGGTTTAAATCAAATAGGGTGTGCTGCTTCACCACCAAACCACATCTCTTAGAATCATAGAGTCACAGAATCATTTAGATTGGAAAGGACCTTTAAAATCATCAAGTCCAGCCATCAACCTAACACTACCACATCCCATCACTAAACCATGTCCCTAAGTGCCACATCCACACGTCTCTTAACTATCTCCTGGGATGGGGACTCCACCACTTCCCTGGGCAGCCTTTTCCAATGCCTAACCACCCTTTCCACAAAGAAATCCTTCCTAATATCCAATCGAAACCTCCCCTGGTGCAACTTGAGGCCATTTTCTCGTGTCCTATCACTTGGCACCTGAGAAAAGAGATGGACACCCTCCTCACTGCAGCCTCCTTTCAGGTAGTTGTAGAGAGCAATGAGGTCTCCCCTCAGCCTCCTTTTCTCCAGACTAAAGAGCCCCAGTTCCTTCAGCTGCTCCTCATATGTCTTGTTTTCTGGTCCCTTCACCAGCTTCATTGCTCTTCTCTGAACGCATTGCAGAAACTCAATATCTTTCTTGATGTGAGGGGCCCAAAACTGAACACAGTACTCGAGGTGCAGTCTCACCAGTGCCAACTAGAGAGGGACAACCACTTCCCTGGTCCTGCTGGCCATGCTATTTCTGATGCAGGCCAGGATGCCATTGGCCTTCCTGGCCACCTGGGCATGCTGCTGGCTCACGTTCTTCCCTCATTTGGGAGAAAAATAAACAAACAGTGTTGTTCTGGACTACATTTTCTGCCCTCTTTCTCCAAAGCACATTGTGGAGACAGCTTCGTGTCGTCATTCCCATACTCCTCGTTAATCACCATTTCTCCATTAACCCTTTGCTCCTCTCCTTGTCAGACAGCCTCTGCATAGCAGTCCATGCACGGCATCCTGCCGCACACACCTCCAGGCTCCTGGACTCCAACCTACAGCACCCGCTGGGGAACTCGGCTGCCTCTCACTGCAGGATGTCACGGCCCGCCGCAGGCCTGGTCTCCCGCCTTGCCCCCGGCTCTGCGGTGAACCTGCTCCTGTCCTGCTGCTTCATGCATGCTCGCAGGGTGCTGCCCTGGCAGCAAAATGCCAAGGGGGAAAAGAGAAAGGGATCAAATGCGGCGGGATCGGCGCAAAGCGACATCGGCTCCTGGCTGCCAGCTCTGAACACACAAGACAAATTCTCCGTTGTGTTGCAAAGGATGATTCTGGAAAGTTAATACGGTTGTTAAACACAACGCCGCTTGCAGCCTTGTGGGGAAAGCTGAAGAGCAAATCATGCTAGTGCTGACTTGTCTTGTCTGCTCATGCTCTTCAGCCTTCCCTGGCTTGGCAAGCAAGGACCTGAGCGTGGCAACCACTAACCAGGGTCAGCGAGAGCCCCAGCATGGACACGGGCAGAGAGGGATCTTCACACGTCTGCGTGAAGGCAAGGGCCCCCTAGGGAGATGGCATCATCTATCAAGCCTATGCTGCGTTTTGGCTGTACTATGCTGTGACCTTGGTCGTCACACCCTTCTGCACCTCCCGGGGGATCTCATCACTCAGGTGACAGTTTCGGGCCCTTCCCTTGCTGGAGCGCTGCAGGGCGGGCAGGGTCCCTGCGCTGCTGCTCGCCCTCTCCAGCGGAAGGGCAGAGGTGCCCTCCCCGTGCCTGGTGCGGCAGGCTGCTCGAAGTCTCTCTGCTCTGCGGATTAGAAACTTTTTTTTTTTTTTTTCTAATTTTAAGGCTAGATTTATTCATGGCTGGTTTATATCCATTCCCTCTCATGCCAACACCATCCTTTAGCTTAAATAGCTCTTCTCTCTCCCGGGTGCTTATCTTCCAGCGTGTTCACTGAGAGCAATCATATTCCCTCTCAGCCTTCATTTTGCTGGGCTCAACAAGCCAAACTCTTCTAGTTTCTTCTTGTATGATAGACTCTCCATTGCCCTAAACATCCCAGTAGCCCTTCTCCGCACCTGCTCCAGTCTGAATTCCTCTGTCGTGACCAGAATTCGTACCCAGCTTTCTAGATGAGGTCTCCCCAGTGCCTTGTACAGAAACGCTCCTATCTCGCTCTCTCTACCATCAACTCTTTTTAATGAAAGCAAAAAGGATTGCAACCAGTGAATATGACTATCAGTGCAGAACCGCTCATGTGCTGTGAGCATCCTCGTCTCTCAGTCCGTGCGATACGCATGGAAAATGAAACCCAAGAGAATTCACCAAAAACATACCAGCCTAAAAAGAGAGCTGCCTGGGCTCTCACTAGCAGACACACAGCTGGTCTCACATGAGTTTTCTTTATGTTAAAATGACTACTTAAGAGTATAGGTTTCTGTTTGTATAGAAAAAAAATCAAACCCCAAATTACAGTAATTGTTATGCCAGTACTCTCCCGGGGTGGATGTAAACATATCAGAACAAGAGAACTTATACTGGCATGATTTATTGCTCTTCCCATCTTCTGGGGATCAGTATACCTGCATAAACAACTCCAGCCCACATCCATTCAAGCACAAGTACCTTTTTAATGATATCAATATGAGTTGCTATGAAGAAAGTTAACTCCATCCTGGCCAGACCCAACACACTTTAAAACTGCAAATAACAGAAAAAGCCTCAGTCTGAGGCCTACCACTACAGCCTTGGTGAAACATCCAACCACGAGTGTATGCCTCGCTCCCCTGTCTGCAGCCTCCCGCAGCATTACGGGTGCCCCTGCACCGTCAGAAGGGGAAACCAAGGAATAGTGGAGATGACACAGGATAGCAGTGGGGAACATTGCCAGAAGATTTGTCTTTTGGTTGCACTGCACTTACGCTAAGGTTGCTGTGCTTTTGCCATCACTAAGACATGGGCTGACATTTAAAAAGCACCTACAGTCGCTTAGGAACTGAAGATCACTGAAAGACAATTAGTCTCTTATGCGAACTGGATATTGGCTTTTGCACTGAATTTGTAAAAGGACCTGAAACCAAACAGCTACTGAAGACTCTCTGTACCATAATAATTTTTTTTTATGTTTGGAGAATACGCCAAGAACGGGACTGGGAGCACTAGTAAGGCACCCAGTACAGGCTATCATCCCCCTTACTTTCCTTCACAAACTTCAGTACGGGAGATCACTTATTTCTTCTGCCTGAACCCCCATCGCCTTCTAGGTAACTTTCACATGCTCACCGCTAGGTAATTCCAGAAGAGCTATTTCCAAACTTTTCCCTTGGATTTCTTCTTAAAAAATAAAAAATAAAACCAACAACAAAAATGTATTTCCGAGATGTGATCTCCTCCTCTGACAGGAGGGGAGGGAGGGTTTGGCTGGGAAGCCCACGTGACTCAGTATCTGGTAATTATCCAGCCGCAGAGGCAATGTGAAACGTTCTGTGCTGTCGCGGAGAATGACAGCACCTGGAGCTCCAGCACCCAGATAAAAAGCGGAGAGACAATCGGGCAGATGGAGAAAGGCAATGCTACATTGCAGGAGGGGGGGGAGAAAGAAGTGGGGAGAGGCAAAAGCTGGCAAGAAACATCAAGGCTGCCGGCACAGCTACTGGAGAATGAGATAATGCCACAGATTAGTAATGCAAAGGGCAGCTCTGAAAGAGGGGGAAACAGAGAAAGAAACAGAGCGAGGGCAGGTCAGGAGACAGCGAGTGCCGGAGAGGGACAGCGCGAACACAAGAGGGGACGAGAGAGTGATGCCAGAGGGGCTTCGAAGCTTTCTGTGTGGTCTCGGGTCCCTTCCTCCTGCCCCAGCCACTGGCTAAAAATGCAGGCAGTGTTACCAGAGGCTGTCACAGAGCAAGGGGATGTTTGCAAATCAATGCCCTGCAGCGATGCAAATAGCACCTCCCAGCTTGTGGGTCGCGGTGCTTTGACTACAAACTTAAGATCGAAGTAATCAGAACTGGAGCTCTGGGGCATCGCCTCCTACATTTCGTGTGGAGGAGAGGTGAGAGGGAGGTTCACCGACTCCCTCTCTCACAGCCACGCACACAGAGGCACATGCAAGCCTGCGAAACAGCCTGTGGGATTGATGCCACGGCCCCACGGCCCACTTCCAAAGGACGAGGTGCGGTACTTGCCACCCCACAGAGCCACGGGACTGCCCCAGCGATGCTGCAAGCGAGGGGCATGCCCAGAGTGCTGGCAGCGCCCGCTGGGTCAGGAGGAGCTGGCTGCCAGGTGGCCCGAAGCCACGTACCACCTCTGGGAAGGTTTCTGACATGGGAAAATAAAGCCAAATGATCAGATTAGGGCCAAAAGCTTGTCTGGGACTGATGCTGGCCACCAGTCTCAATACCTGCTGGGACAGTGACCGAGATATTGGCAGTGACCAGTGTATCTGCAGTGAAAGCACCTCTCCATGCAAGCAGGAGGAACAAAGTGCCCCGATGCCCACACCTGAGTGTTTGGGGAAGGAAACGGGAATGGTGGCAGCAGTGAATGTGTATCGCGGGATCTGAGCACTGGGCCGCATGGTCCAGTGCGCACCTTCCCATGATTAGTGACAGATGTTTCAAAGAAAGGTGGAACACGTCCTAAAAGGACGATGTAAATCACTATCTAAATAATCTCATGATCCTTCCCAGCCATAAAAGCCTATTAATCTAGCCCCAAGCAAATATAAGTTGGCCTCCTCTCTGAATAACAGCTTGCATTCCACCTTGTAAGTTTGTACTCTACCTCTTTTATCCCCAGGCATTTCTCAACCCCCTGCCCCCTTTTTCTTTTTTTAAACTCATTAACATCCCCATTTGGTGATACTTCGTGGCTGAGAATTTCATAGATTAACCCTTAATTGGTACTAGGCTGTGAAAGAATATCAGATTTAAGTGTTATATGAAACTGGGAGGTGTCTCCTGTGTTTTGTACTATGTGAAATGGTTCCTCCCAACACCTGGGGAATACACTACCTGACACCCAAGATCATGCTTTCTACTTTGAGGACCCTAACGTCTGTTCCATCTCATACTGGTCCTTCTCCAAAAGGAAAAAGAGAATGTTGCATCTGAAATTCTTCTGAGAGGCTAATCACAGTGGGAATGGGAGCAATATTAGGGAAAATAAGACTGAGTTTTCCCTTCTTTCCTGAGGCCATGAGAGTACCTGAGGTGGCTCACCCAAGTTATCATCTCCTCTTCCAAGCGTTGCCCTCAGGCCACCAGCAGCTGAATGCAAAGGGTGGCATTCGGTGACGTATCGGAAAGTGGGCCCATCCCGCCTGCTCCCTCCCTGCTGCTGCATCTCAAGGAGGAATGCCTCCTTGGTGTGCAAACACTCCGGCTATTATTTACACCTGACCCTTTCCCTCTCCAGCTCCCACCGCTGGAGCACCGCTGGTGGAGTCAGGGCTTGTAGAGATTGTGGAGACAATGTGTAGTGAAATGTGTTAGCTTCCCTGTCTGTGCCAGAGCTGTCACCAGTGCCACTACGGATTGAGCTACACCCCTGCAAGCAACAGTGGGAAATATGAAGAAAAAAGCCTAATGTAGACAAAGCCTTTGAGGAGCTTAACCCCTCTTCCCCTTTTCCATCTCTCTCCCACTTGAAAGCAGAGAACAGCTTCTGAGCAAGACACACGCTCTCATTTCCATATCTAAAGCCAGTCCTGAAATACCATTGTAAAATAATGCTCTGAGAGAGGCGACCACGAAGCAGATTCTCTTTGGGAGATTTTGCTGGTTCTCTTTTTTAATTCCATCCAAAACCAACTTCCGCTGAATACCGAGTGCACCTGGATGGGTCAGTCGATCTCAGGCACCTTGTTACCAGAATGATACAGGGAAATTGGAGGGAATTCAGAGGCAAGCAACAACAAAATCCATCAAGGGCTGGAAAGGGATCAGCATCTAAGGGAAGCTTAAAAACATTAAATATGTATAACTTGACTAAGAGAGGACTTAAAAGGGACATGTTGACAAGCTATACCTCTTTGGAAGCTGAAAGCACCAAAAGAAGAGAGGAATTATTTAGCATGATGCGTAGGGGTCTAGAAAGGAGTAACGGGTCAAAAAAAAGAAGAGAAATAAGTCTGTTCAAACTTGAGGAAGAACTTTTCGCCATCTACAAGTGCTAGCCTCATGAAGGGTCCCCCAAGGAAAGCCAGGAAGCCCCTTTTATTTCAGACATTTAAAGCAAAGTTGGGCAAAGGCCTAGAGGACATATAACTGTGTGGGAACAGCTTCACGGTGGCTGCAAAGGGACAAACGGCGATGACCTGGTCATCTTGCTTTTAGCACCTACCCGACAGAGTTCAGCAGTACATCAGGAGAAGACAGCTCTTCTCTCAAGTCTCTTTCAGGCTTAGCAAGGTTTTTTTAGATATTTTCACTCCACATGCTGCTAAATAATTCTCAGCAAGACAGCAGATCTCTGTACACTGCACCGGAGTTAACTGGTACAGCTGTGGTCTTGTTTTCACTAACTAGATTCTTTGTGAGTCAACCAGTTAAAAACTACTGACAGAGAGACTAAAAGTTTTATTATTTCCAAAAACCACTGGCATATGGTCATATTCCCAAATGCACTGCAAGTAAATTTGCCAAGCACTTAAAAGTCACGACTGAACCCCAAGTTTTCAAAGTGCTTAGCGCTGAAATTAAGACTAGATTTGTGAAACTGCTTTTAGGCCTACCAGCTCCCAGTGTAACACACACGCACCAAAACAGCATTTGGCATAGTGAGCTCCTTTACCAATATAGCCCTTTACCTTGCTGCCTAAAACAACATACTTTTGAAAATACATTCCATAGGTGTTTTATAATCATAGAAAAAAAGTGCTGCAAGCTTCAGACTTGTGTGCTGTATTTATCTTGTGTGTTTAAGAACTCCTTTAAGTGGAAATCACAGCAAAGCTGTAACAGCTAGGCAATGTTCGGCTCCACTTTCTTTCTGTTATTTGCAGCTTTGCTGTATTTTGCCTCTCCCTAATGCACCACTTCTGTCCACCATCAGGCCTTTCAAAAGGAGGCATCTGAAAAAGACTTGCGGGGAAGGTAAAGAAGAGAAGCAGCTGGAAGGGAGAACTCCCAAAAGCTTTGATCTGAGCTTACCTTTATCCCCCCACACAACATGCCTTGCAGAGGAGGACACGTTTATAAATAAATAAACAGCAGAGGAGAGGGGGAAGAGTGGAAAAGAAGAAATGTCAAGTACATTTGGTAGAGTTTCATCTGTTCATATGAAAGCCAGGAGCTGGCTTAAAACCTCCTGTTGGGAAGCAGACTGGGAGGAAGACACGACTCATTGAGAAAGGGTGCAGGAAGATCTCCTTGCCATCCTGCTAATAATAATATCTTCTGCTATCTTTCCTCTGAGACCCTTGCAGGGCTCGGGCTTGCAAGGCAACTCAGCACATGCTAGACATCAAGCAGTGCTTTTGTCAAAGGGACTAAGCAGCCACAGCGCCCTGTGGAACTGGAGCTCGTCTGCTCTGTGCAGAAGTATTACTATGCCCGTTTTACACACAGCGAGATGTTGGAGAAGGAAAGAAATGCGTCGTGCAAAGTCATACAAAGATACAGCTTACAGCTGGAAACAAAACCTGACAGACCTGACCTGCCCCATAGGAATCTTTATTTGGTGTGCATTGGTCGTGTGGGGATGTCGAGAGGTGGGGAGCGATGGCTGCAAAACAGCCTTCACAAACCCAGGCACCACCTCTGGGCACTCTTATCTTAGCCCTACTGCGAGAGATCATGTTTTTCATTCCCTCTAATTGGGAACTGCCCAGGGACATGCAACTGGAGCAGAAAGGACCGTCTGAAGCACAAACCCTTGCTGCCCACGGTTTGAAAGCAACCAGCTTGGGTCAACTGGCTCCGAGCTTTGGAGCCCGAACTTCAGCTCAGCTACCAAAGGCAGTGCAAGCATAACTGCGGAGACCGCTCTGACTGCTTCTGCACCTTTTGACCCACAGTCTTCTCAAATTGGCAAAACAAGCTGTGCAAATTGGCTGGAACACAGAACTTAAATTCGTTTCGCATTCCCAGCGAAGACGATGCTGCTGAATCCTACTGGAAGCGTTTACCCAGGGATACCTTCCCTGGAGCCACTGACCTTCCTATCTCTTCACCCAGGAGCCTGCTGTGAAACGAAACCTCTCCCCCATGCCCAGCCCAGGCGCAGCACAGCCAGACCACTTCCCCCAGAGCTCCCTCCTGCGCAGCTACCTGCTCCTTTCCCTCCTGCCATGGCTGGGCCTAAGGCTGGCCATGTGGACCACGCCTGGTCTCCCACCTCTGTTCCTCTGGTGGGCCACTTGTGCCAAATAACTTCCAGAAGTCCGGCACTGTATGGAGAGATGCCCAGCTGCAGCTTCAGTGGGCGTAAATCAAGGGTCCATGAGGCCCCACTGAAGTAAATGGGGATGCCCAGATTTACAGGAGATGAGGATCAGCCCTGCTTCCTTGCACCAGCCTCTAAATGAATTTGTTAAATACAGCACTTCAGTCTGCTCAGTTAAAAGCAGCTCCAGCTGGCAGGAGGTTTCAGATCCAGGGAATGTTTAAAAGATGAGGATTTGTAGCCTGCACTGAGTTTACACGTGGCTAGAGGTAGGCTCTCCTCAGCCGTGCAGGGGAGCTGCCATCATGCCCACCTGACGGGTGTCTGTGCATCCCCAGCCTCTGTGCACGGCGTGACATTTACACAGGGCCTCACAACCTCGCGGGGACAACCTAGACCAAAATTACCCTCTGATGCTGCTCATTTCAGAGAGCTGCAGGGCAGCAGACTGGAGGTCCTGCTGTACTTCTGCCAGGCTGAGGGGTTTGTTTTTGTTTGCTCTTCTAAATCGTCACTTGTCTTTTGGAGGGGGGTGTGCACTGAGTTTGAATCTGCAGCAGGGTAAGCACCAGCACTGGGGCAGCGAGAGCTGTTTGGGATTTGCAAGACATGAGTGAAACAGTAGTTAATTTTGACATTAAACCCTAAATAAGAGAATGTTAAAGTCATTCTTAGCTTATGAAAAAAAAAAAAAAAGAAGCTGTACTGTGATCGTCTGGCATGCCCTCATGTATTGCATGGATCTCACAATTCCTGCAGTTTAATCCCTTATCTGCTAACTAAAACAGATGGTGTTGCAGGCTCTTTGCAGACTCTGACAAATATGACTGCACTGGGAACACTGTTCATATATCCACAGCTTGCTGTACAACCCTCAGGACGAGATGCACTGGCTTGAGATGAAAGTTCACATTCAAAGCACAGTCTGCAGCAAGGAACAGATCCTATGGTTTCTCCTTCAGCATTGCTGCCGAGGTCTGTAACAGGCACAATCCTCTTTCCTTCCACAGGCTTGGAACGGTCACACACAAAATGACTTCCTACAGACCCATGTAAACCTCAGAACAATGTGACCCTCCGAAACCTTCGTCCTGAGCTCCCAGTCAAACTCCCTCTTTGGCCAAGACCAGGGTGCAGGTTGTTTTCCCTCAAGGAACAAATCCACCCACTGAGCAAAGATACCTCCCAAAAGCTGGAAAACAAGACGCCTGACACAGGTGGACTTGAGACCAACCCCTCTCTGACTTTGCAATTACCGTGCTTTTTGTCTTCAAATCTTGTGGCAGCGCTGCTGCAGCTCCTTGTCGGGGAAAAGCGGGTCAGTGCCGGCCCGCCGCTGCAAGGCCGGGGGTATGCGCTGGTGCTGGACCGCTGCAGGTCTCGTCTCCCTGATGCTACCTTCCGCGTGCGTGTGCGTCTGCGAGAGCAGCCAGTACTTGGAACGACAAGTGAGGTTAACCGAGCTACATGCATTGCTCCCCCTGGAGCAGTATAAAATGGTGATAAACCACAGCTGGAACCGCTTGGCAGTAAGTATCTGGCCAGAGGTGAAGCGCGAGGTTACCGCAGCAGCTCCGCTCCCCCGTCCCCCTCCGCCTGGCGGATCCTGGGTAATAAACCGCCCTTCAGCCTTTCTCGCTCTAAACCCAAACTGATGGGATTCGGGGAAGATAAAGATTTCAACCACCTTTCAGAAGAGCCTTCGCAAGAACTAAAAGCCCCTGTTGGCATAAAAGCAGACGAATAATGGGCTTTCTCTGTCCCTGAAAGTAGTTTAGCACCGCAGGAACTTAGAGTCCTTTTATCTCTCTTCTTTATTTAACCGGAGTCGTTAAAATAAACTGATTTCCCAGCCAATTAATTATCAAATATCTGTAACAGCTTTCAAGCCCTGCCACTACTCACTCTCAGAGGCCCCCGCAGGCAACGCGAAGCTGCGCTCCCCTTACCTGCGCAGCGGCTGCTCCCGCAAGCCCTCTCCCCGCGCTCGGCTGCCGGCAGAGAAGCTCCCGGGGGGCGGCAGGACCCCAGCCGAGACGCGAGCACGCGGCAAGGCCAGCGGCACGCGAGCCCCGAGCTTTACCCTCCGCTTGAGCGAGACTCAGACGGCGGACAGAGCCCAGCAGAGACACCAGGTAAGGCCCGGAGGCAGATGCTGCCGGCCCAGGCGAACTGCGAACGCTGAGTGTCCCCAACGCAGCTCAGCCGCAGGTAAATGCACGTGCTGCTCGCCCAGACGGGGACATCTTCTGCCATTACCTCCTGAGAAACCCGTCTCTACCTCTTTGTTAACCGGAAGGTTGTACTCGCCATCGGTACATTAGCAATGCCCCTGCCATCTATTTTATAAGCAATAAACTCCACTCATATGTGGTTTCAATTAGGAGATTTCAAATGAGATTGAAGATAATGCATCCCATAATTACTCACCCTTCTCCTTTCTGGAAACTCAAGCAGAATCATTTCCAGGCCAAAATGCGGTCTCTCTTGATTGATGACGTTAATAAAATGGCTTTATTGTGATATAAATAGCCTTAAAAATGTCCTGGAGAGTCAATATCAGTACTTGATGGCCTTACGCAAGCAAGGTCCTTATCTTATGGTGTACTAATGCTTAATGTGTGGTGCTTCTGAAAAGTTTGGCGCTGGATTTGGGCACCGATTTGGGGAACTACAGAAGGGTAGCTCCCGAATTAGACAGGCAAAGCGGGAGCTGCCTGAACACCTTTCCTCTTCCTCGCATTCCCTATCAATAATCTCTTCGCTCCCCAGCTTGCCTGGTGTCAGTTCAAACACAAGCACCGGCTGAGCCCAGCAGGAGCCAAGGGAACGCGGTGCTCCAGCCTCCCCGTGCTGGAAGGTTACCAGCCGCTGCTAGGGTAATTGGAAAACCTGAGATTTCTTCAGGGCTGCGCAGGCTCCGAGCGGCTCTCGGCCTTCATGGATGCACGTGGCCATGTCCTGGGCGAAGGGCATCGGCCTGGCTGCTCTGGAGCACATCTGCAGCCTCCACCACAGCAGTCAGTACGTTTTCACTGCCCGCTTGCCGGGAGGAGGCTAGATACAGAGCTTCCCCGCAAAGAAGAGGAGAGAAGACCTATGGACACGCATGAGAGGAAAAGCCGCCAAAACGCTGTTTGTAAGGCTTCCTTTGAAAGCAGGACATCCTGAAAACACGCAGTTGCCCTAGCGGGACCATCACCTGCATTCAGGATCACGAGAAGTTATTGCTGAGCTTTGGCCATGTAACTGTGCTTTCCAGAACTGCTACCTCGGCTCAGATCTGGGTGCTAAGGAGCTTTGCTGGGAGTGACAGACCTGCACACACCTGTCAGGACGCGCTGCTATCATAGCAGCCCTGACAGTGATGCGATCGGGACCTGACAGACGGGCAGAAACGAGAGGGAAGGATGCGTGAGCAAGGGCGACTGAGAAAGTTTAAGGGAGAGCGGTACGAGTCCGCGCGTGAGGGCACACAGATCAGTGACACGGCTTGCGTGTGCGTGACGGAGGGGTGGGGGCCACGCTCCCCCTCCACCTTATCAGTACTCCACGTCTCTGAAGGGTGAAGAGACGAGAGAGTTTCCCAGCCCTGCCTCACTCCCATCACCGCTGTAGTTATATCCAGCCACGGTGTATTTGAGAGCAATTTTACTCTCAGTAATAAAGCCTCTGCGGGTGCGTAGGCAGCTGTGCATGTGTGCATATGTTGTCTGCGAGAGCGTGCAGGAGCTGGGGTCTGTTGAGATGAGAAGGTGGCTGCGTGTACACGACAGAGCAGGAGCGAGGATGAGACTACGTGAATGTGCATGCGAGGACACAAGAGAGACCGTGCTTTGCTGAGAAACCAGACAGTGAGAGTGAAAATGAGAAGGTACGCCGTATTCGTATGAGACGGGGTGTGTGTGTCAGAGAGGAAGAAAGAGAAAGGTCTTATTCACAGCCTTCCTGTACGTGTTTGATGAATATCACAAGTTTTAACCAAGAAAAATATGTATGTATTCAAATCAAACACAAAACACCCCTTTTGCCTGGAGCACTCCTGCCTTGCTTGTTTGTTCTGTTGCAAGCTGCTTGTTAGAGGAACACAGGAAACAAGAAGAGGAAAAAAAAAACAGGCTGACATATTTAAACACAGGCAGCTATCGAGGCAGCAACAAACAGTGAGAAGGGAAAAGCAGGTGGGATAGCTGGAGAGCTGCTGCGCGTACGCTGGAAGGAGAGGTGCCTGTAGAGTTTCTGAAGCCCATCCCTCAAGTGGATTATGATCACCTTTAGTGTACACAAACTGAGTTGATTCAGCAGCTACCTACAAGGAAACACACTCAAAAGCTTATTCCTTATAGCCACTTTGCAGCAAGGAGTCGAAAGACAATGCAAGAAGCACTGGCATCCTGGCTCCATCCCCTGCAAAGCCCTCTACACCGAGACTAGACAGCCCCAGTTGTCAAAACGTGAACGCAGGGACAAAAGGACTTGAGCTGGATTTATGAACAGGAAGAAAAATAGTAACAACAGATTGAGTCCAAACCTCCAGGGGCTAAAGGCTTTGCTAGGACTCCAGGTCAGACAAACATGGGTACAGAGACAAGGATGGCTTTGAAAATATTTTTCCCTGTTCTGTTATGCTTTGTTCTTGCTGGTAAATTTAAACACCTTTATATGTTTACAGCTCTTCAACGCTATCATAATCCACAGGCCTGCGGTGCCCGTGGGGAAAATCCACCAATACCCACATCCAGTCATCCTTGCTAAGTAGCTTACTTTGCCACAGGCAATGTATGGGAAGAGCAGGGGTGTGCCAAGAACTGACCGTAGGAGCGGCGAAGCCACCGGTCCAGAGACATCGTGTTCAGGAGACCCGGGAAAAGGGCCAGCGGTGTGAGGCCGCCCCGAGGCAGCACGCCCAAGCATCACCCAGAGCACTGCGGGGCATGGAAAGACTCTTTCTGGGTAAAGGTTTCCTGTCCTTCCCTTCCCTTTTTAACACCAGAGCGAAAGGCCGATTTACAGCTTGAAAGCAGAGCCCTCATGACACCAAGGGAGGGGAAACGCTAGCTTGGCGGTGAGGTTATAGAGCTGGTGTGGGAGGAGGAAAATGAAAGCACGACGCAGGGGGCTTGAGCTTGGCTGCAGCCCTTTCACCGTCACCCCACCGGCATCCAACCAGACCAACGCCGGCTTTCTTGGGCTACCGAGATTAAAGCAACTGGGGCCAGCGCTGGCTGCTGCTCCGCGCAGGCACCGCGCAGGGGCCCCTCCTAACCGGGGTTCCCAGGGTGCTCCCATATCCTCGTTAATACCAGCGATTATTGCGCAAAAAATTACCCAGAAACTTTACAAATCCTTTTGCAGCGTTTGACTCTCTGACCTCCGGAGGCGGTGTGGATTTCACAGACTGACTACCTGCTGTGTGAAAAAGTGTCTCCTTTCATGTGGTCTAAATTAAGCCACCATTAGCATCTCCAAGTGACCTCTTGTTCTAGTATTACAGGAGGACAGAGAAAGGAGGGACTGATCAGTTTCCGCTGCACCCTTCATTAGTGTAAATAACTCAATTACAAGCCTTTAGCGTGCCTCCTTCGGGGAGGCTGAGGATGCCCGGTGCTTGTGATCTCCCTTCGGAGCGGGCCGGGAGCAAGCGCAGGCAATGCGCGCGCAGGGACAGTAGAGGGCACGTTGCAAGACAGGAGAAGGGAGAGCTACAGGAGGGAAATGGCGCTTGCACGTTTTTGCAAGCTCGCTAACAGTGGAAATAATAATAAAAAAGAAAGCCCAGTTCAGTCCAACTGACTGCCTCCTTGTAGGTAAACCTCACAAGATTACTAACCATGCTTCACGGCCCTCTGGTAATTCTACATGCTGTCTTAAATGAGGGTGTAGCCAGTATTCAAGATAATGTCATTTTTTATAACATATTCCCTATTGTTTTCCTGTCCCTTAAAGGCAACCAAGCGTCCTCTACGCTTTTGGAACTGACGCTACCCACTGAAGAAGCTTTTATCGAGTTACTCACCATGACTCCCAATCTCTTCCCTCCAAGGAGCCCAGGAGCTCAGCGCTCATCACCGTACAGCTGAAGTGGAGACTATTTTCGCAGCCTGCATTACCATACGCTCATCCGCGCTGCAGCTCATCCGTCATCCTGCGGCCCTGTCCCCGCGGTGCCTTCCAGCCCTGCTGACTCACGGAGGCGCCAGCCCCTGCCCGCGCCCGGTGGGCACGCCGGGGGCAAGCTCCCACCCCGGCGAGGGGCGCGAGGAGGAACCGGCCCCAGCAGGAGAGCTGGGAGCAGCGGGGCCGAGCCCCGGGGAGGTCTGGCTGCCTCTCCGTGGCCACGCAGCGAGCCTGCAGGGCAGGCTCTCAGCATCCCCTGTGGCTTTGGCAACCCTGATGCATTCATTTCTCACCGCTCAAACCGGGCTGGGGTCCTCGCCCAGGTACCAACGCACCGGTCACACAGCGCAGGGCAGAACGAACACCTCCATGGTACCTGCTGAGTCCCACTATTAACTTACCTGCATGTGAAGGAGCAACTGTTCTTTGCTTCCTAGCGCTCAACTGGTTTTTAATCTGTGACAAGACCTTGCCCCTTCTCCCGTGGCTATTTATTTCCCTTCATAATTTCGTGCAAAAGGCTTTATCAAAGGCTTTATGAAAATCAAAGTACATTATGTCTGCTGGGGATCGCCTTTATCTCTTATTTTATTAAACTCAAAAAAATAAAAACTTGAGGCTCAAAAAGGCACAATTTTACTCTCCAGAAGCCACACTGGATTGACCCTGTCATGTTACACTTATCCGACTGTTGTACTCGTCTGCCTTTAATTAGCTTCACAATCAGTTTGGCTAGAACTGAAAGAGAGCTCGTAGATCTGTAATTCCCAGGACGCCTTCCGATTATTAAAAAAATAACAATAGCGCTTAGCACGCCTGCAGCACTCCCCCTCCGAACACCTCGAAGCCCCGCGCGCCGGGGCGAAGGCAGGGGAGGATGGAGACGGCTCCTCGCCACCTGCCCCTCGCGCGCGGGGACGGAGAAGGGCGAGCGACCCGCCAGCAGGGCCCGCGGCACAGCCCGGCCCGCCGCTCCGCCGTCCTGTCCCGAAGCCAGCCGCTGGTCCTCGGGGCTGGGGCGGTGGCGTCTGCTGGTCTGCATCGTCTCGGCTGGAAGCGGCGAGGTTTCAGCGTTTTCTCCCCGAATCCGGCCCTGCTATTAGCGGCTCTGCACTCGTTAGAGAGATGCTGCTTATAAGGATCCGTCAGACACCGCTGTCAGTATATTTCATGCATTATTTACTTCAGAGCCCTGAGACTAATGCTACCCCAGTCCCAGTGATTTACTGCATTTGAGTTTCTCAAGCTGATCCATAACTTTGGGTAATAATAACAATAACAAAATACTTTGTATGCATATATCATCCCCGTCAGCAAAAACCCGCACAGAGACGAGCGTACGCCGCTGCCTCTGGTACCCAGAGCATCAGCCATTTGCAGGCACACAGACACGACTTTAGGATGCTCTGCCTCAGGACCAGTGCACGCGGACCCCTCGGGGCACGGGTCCATACCCAAGGGGTTGCCAGCACAGGCTTGGCAAGCCCCGTGGCACATCCCACGGTGAGGGCAGCCCTGCTCAGGCAGAGGAGGCTCAGGAGGCTCCCGAGCGAGCCTGTGTCACCTGCAGACAGGGTCCCCCCGCCTTAACGAATTAAAATTCCCAGCGGGATGCTCAGCGCCTGGCACGGGGACTCTGCAAGCAGCTTGGCGCCAGCCCCTGGTGCTTCTTCCCAGCCAGCCTCGAACCTGCCTGTCACCTTGCAGGAGGCCAGCAGCGCAGGGAGGATGCTCGTCGGCTTCGGCACAGCTTTTCAAACGCATCCCCACCTGTGGCTCCTCCTGCCCTGCGCCCAGCACCGCGCGACCGCAGCCCCCTCGCTGCTGCCTCTCGCTCCCCATGGCTTCCTTCTCATTTACACCTCGCCTCCCGTTTCATCTGACCCCCGCTAGTTTGGAAGTTCATTAAAAGGCACTTGATGAGCTCTAATAAGCACCTATGCTCTGCCGTGCAGCTGGCAAGCCTACCCGACCCCCTTTCCATGTCGTGCTTCCGCGTCCTCCTCACACACGGAGGCAGGGATGACCTCCAAGCTGAGCCCAAGGCTTTTAAGGATTGTTTTTCTGGTTTGTTTGCTTTAATTTATTTTGCCCTTCAGCCCATCTCTCACCGTTGACTTTGTCCTCAAGAGCTTTCCCACTGCCCTGCCTGAAGTTCGCCCGTATTGCACAAGCCTTGCGAGGGGGCACCGCTAACCAGGAGCAAACAGCCCATGCCCTCGCCCAGGTGATGCTGCCAGGTCCCCGGCGCTCACGCCTCCGCGCCCGGCTGCTGCCTGCGGCCTCGGGGAAGGGAGTGCTGCATCTTGGCAGGCTCTTCGTACGCTGCAGGCTGTATAATAATAATATTAATAAAACCCATTGAAAAATGCCCGCTCACCCAGGCGCGGCTCTATAGCGCGGAGTCCAACCGCTACCGCTGCGCTGACACAAAATCACTGAGATCAATGAGAGCGGTAACTACATGCCGCGAGGACGCGCTTCTCCCCCGCCTTTCGCATTTCACCCCTGCAGAAACAGCTCGCTCCTAGGGGCAGAAGGAACCGCTCCTGATGGTTTGACAGCAAGAGCCGGGGCCGCTCGCGCCGTGAGGGCGAGAGACGGAGGGCCGCGGAGCTGCGCGGATGCTTCGGCCCCGCACGACGAGACTCACCGGCCCCACCAGGGCGCTGTGAAGCAGGGGCGATGCTGCCATTAACGCCCTCGTCTCTGCCACGACGGACGCTCCCGGAGTCCCACCTGGAGAGCAAGGACTGCCGAGCAGAGCCCTAAATCAGGAGCTGCGTTCTCCCTCACAGGCACCAAAACAAGCTGCTCGCAAAAGCTGTCATTTATGGTGTCAATAAATTGCCTCTCCAAATCATGCCCAGATGTGTAATTTAGGGCCCAGTCACCTTGCCTTTTTATTCTCGCCTGCAAAGTGCTCTGCTCTCCTACGGCACTCCCTGCCTAGTAAATCATGCCAAAATACATTAAAAGCACCCATTATTGTTATTAATTACTATTATTGCATTAGCAGATTTTACTGCTTCCCTCATCTCTCTAACAGCTGAAACCCCGGGCTCGCTGAGGGGGGCTGGCGGGGTGGGATGGGGAGCGCCTTGGGACGGGGCCCTGCCTTCAGCGCTGCCCCCTCCAGGGCAGCCCCCAGCCCCGTGCCACGGTGGCACTGACACACAGAGCTCCTTCACAGAGCTGGGATGATGGCGCTGACAAACCTCTGCCATGGGCATGTCCACAGGGTGGTGTCCAAGAAGCCAGGTGGGGCGGGCCGGGGGGAGGACAGAAAGCTCCCCAGGTTATCCGCGGGCTCGATAATGTCAAAACATTTGTGTGCAGTGAGCTGGGCAGCCCAGGGCATGTTTATCATGCTGTCCTGATACTCGGCAAACACACTTCTACTCTCAGCGCTGAAACTGCCTGAAATGTCAGCTCAAGCAGGCCAAAACATCCCTCGGTCTCAATTTTTTTCCTGCCCTTTCTCTGCCTTGTTTATTTAACCTGCATCCTTTTCAAGGTAGAAGGTGCCTCATACTGTTTTCATACCTCAGAGGCTGGAGAGGGCCTCTGGCTTTCCGCGCTGCAAGCCACGGTAACAGTAGCATCATTAAGTTCTCTGCTTCTTCTGCACAATAGACCAGAAAGACAGGTGCACCTGATCGTCAGCAGCCTGGATGATGGGACAGAACAAACCCCCACTGGCTTTGGGAATGAAACCTAATTCAGGCAAGTGGCTGCCTCGCCGAAAGGCAGCGCTGCCATTCAGCGGACCTGGATAAACCGGATGACAGGAACCTCATGAAGTTCAGCATGGACAAGTGCAAAGGCTTCCACCTGTTGAAATGACCCCACACAACACCACGGGATGAGGACCAACTGGCTAGGGAATAGTTCTGCAGAAAAAGACCAGAGAGTCCCCGTGAGAAAATGCTGAACATCAGTCTGCAGCATGCCCTTGCAGCAAGGAAGGCTAAATGCATAGTTGGCTGCAATAACGAGAGTGTAGCCAGCAGGCCAAAGTAAATGATTATTCCCCTCTAATCAGCACTTCTGAGGCTGCATCTGGAGCAATTCTGGGCTCCCAAAATGT
This sequence comes from Anseranas semipalmata, assembly GCA_013399115.1. Lineage (NCBI taxonomy): Eukaryota > Metazoa > Chordata > Aves > Anseriformes > Anseranatidae > Anseranas > Anseranas semipalmata. The sequence continues at coordinate 1,010,059 of VXAA01001723.1, read as the reverse complement.
TTGGTTGGACATAAAGAAAAATATTTTCATAATGAGGGTAGATCAGCACTGGAAAGGTACCAAGACAGGTTGGAGAATCACCATCCTGGGAGATTTCCAAAATTTGATGCAGCCAGGTCCTGAGCAACCTCATCTAACATTGAAGTTAGCCCTGCTTTGAGCAGAGAGCTGGAAGAGAGACCACCAAAGCTCCCTTCCCAATGAAATTATCCTGTGATTTCAAAGAGGATGTTGTAGTTCTTTCTTCTGTCTGGGACAGCAGTGCTTTGAAAGCTGAAATTTGCAGGGCTCAATGGGACATTCACCCACACCAGCCCTCAAAAGCCTCTGGGAACAGCTCTGATATCTGCCAGCACCGAGTGTGCAGGGGGACAATGCACAGTCCAAGCAGAGCTGGCTCCTTCCACCCTGGTGCTTGCCTTCTCCTCCGCCACCCCATCTCACCAAGGGAGCCGTTGTAAACGGGCTGCAAACTCCCAGGCACTCATCTGTTCACTCCACCAAGGGATTTCCGCGCACCTCTGAAGGCATATGTTGGTCTCAAACGGTGGAGGGATCCTCCCTTAACACGCAGGGAATTTTCCTGGGAAGGGACTGGGATAGGCGCATAGAAACTGTGGTGGGAGTACCCATACCCAAAGCCAGAGAGGCCCATGTCACGGTTGTCTCACTCAGCACTGAGACGAAGCCACCTCTGGGTTAGGTCACAGCAGCGGTACAACACGGTTTGGTTCAGAAAGCGAGACCCTGCTGCCACCAGAGCAGGACTGGCAAGTAGGTCAGGCTGCAATTATCCACTCTGAATTTAGACCTGACTCCTGGGATAACAATCTGGGATTTAAAACAAAATCAAAGAGATCTTTAATAGCTGAGAGAGGCGAGAGTGTTCATTTTACATCTCCTTCAAAACACAGCTGTCCGTTATTTCTTCCTTCAAGTCATCACTCTCCTTTTATTCCCTTTCTCTTCCATTCACAGACCTGAACTCCTCCTCCCTCCCTAATTTCCTCCGTACTGTCCCCTCTTCCAGCTGACTTCCGCAAGTCGCTTCCTCGTCGCTTCATCCGTTGCCAACTTTTTGGCACTACCCTCACGTCTCAGCAACGCCTGCACGCGATCACGGAGCTGCTTGCAGGGAGGCAGATGAGGAGCACCGCTTGACAGGAGCAGGGCCAGCACCTTCCCCTGGCTGCAGGAGGGACGTGTGGCCGGACTCTGTAATGTGATCAACAACGTATGAGGTGCGGAGCGTTGGCCATATGTTGCAGTAATTCCTTTATACGCAACGTACTCGGCAGAACAAACAGCCATGAGGTAGGGCGCTGAGAGCAGTGCAGGCTCACGGAGGGCTTGCACACGGGCACCCACTCTTCAGTGATAGACAGCAGAGAAGGAGGAAGGCTGAGATTGCTCTTGGGAGTGATTTACAATCGTCTCTGGGTTAGGTCAGTCTGCGGTTGCATATGTTTAGTAAAGAAGAAGAGTAACTCCCAGGGAACACCTGCTGATTGAGACAGATAGGGAAGACCAGATGACCCTCCAGCATCCCTGAACAACCACATATCGTGACATTTCAAGGGCTCCTAAAAGCTTCCAGGCCCATGCCCACGTTTTGGCACAGGTGCTACGAGTGACAATTACCTCTGCTGCTATTGGCTTGTGAATGACTGGCAGGGACCCAACATTCTCCCGAGTCACCTTCCCCAGCAATTCAGCAAGCCAAGGACCAGAATAAGCACTTGATGTAGCTGGGATTTCTCTGGTGACAGCAGGCAAGGAGAGGAAAATTGAGATTCTAGGCAGATTTCACAGGCTGGACTAGCTCCAGTTCTGCTTGGAAGTGAAGGGTATTAGGGTACGTCTTCTGCGCTGCAGAAAAGAGAAGAGTCAGCACTTTCATCCAGATGCTCAGACCCCTGGGCCAGGCAGAGAGAAGACAGCTGCTCTGCTTCGTACTTGGGCTTGCGCAGAGAATGAGAAAGGTAGAGAAATCCCTTGTTGAAGAACAAGCAAGGAAGGAGGGGAAGATGTGTCATATGAAAGAGAAAAGTAGAGACTGAGTGACTAATGGCACCATAGCTTAGTTGTCTCATGTGAGTGTCTTAAATTGCCCCAAGTGGGTGGAAAGTCGCTTTAACCTCTCAATATGGCAAATAAAACCATTGTTGAAGGAAAAAAAATGGAATAGTGTTGAAGGTGTGATGAAAACGAGACTGTTACAAAGCTGACTGTACCAAGTTGGAGCCTTCTAGTGAATGGTACTCGAGAGCCTCCCTACTAGATGATGTACCTACTAGCTGGGTGGGGACTGAGGACCCCAGAGCTGAAAAGCACCCACCACTGTAGCTTGAATGCTTTACTCCGGATTGAAGGAAGCTCACATCCTCTGTGGAGAAGACACAGGACTGAAAGCCCTACTGTGGTCCTTAGCCAGCTCTGGGAAAGGTATTACTAGAAAGCAGAGCATACAGAGCCCACCTGGGAGGGTTTTCTTTGATCAGAGTTTTTGATGGCCCTAGGAAATCCACACCACCAAGGCAGGAGGGTCAATGGGCTGGCAGGTTCTCACAGAACCAAAAAAACAGGAGTAGAAAGGACAACAGGATACCAACAAATGCACTCCCCAGCTCCACACCAGAATCCACTATGCATAAAAGATCCTGGGGAAGAGCTTTTCCTAACCTGTTCTCAGACATCACCTCTAAAGGAGGCTCCGCACCACCAGGAGTACCACACTCCCCTTCCACTACACGGCACAGAATTTGAAGAGCTGACATGCTCGCTTCATGAGGTCTGGGGGTAGGTGAGGCTGCTGCAGCAGTGGGTGAGCAGTGGGTGAGATTTTAGTGAGATGTTACAGACTGCACGAGACCATCCTGAAAATGAACAGGAGAAACTGTGCAAGTAAAGATGCGTTCAAGTTTTAAAATGTTTTGTGCCTTCTCATTTTATGTGCTAGTAAGGATTCTGTGGTGAGTTGGCAAATAGATAAAGTTGTTGACAACAAAGCCTTCGGCTCAAAATTAAAGTTAATTCTGTAGTTGTAAAAAAAGAAAAAAATGAAAAATAAAAAGATGGCAGGTTAATTGTGATAACATCATTAAATTCTTACCCAGTCCTCAAAGCACATCATAGTTATTTAGAGGCAAGTGATCTGGGGAATCAGAAATGCAAGTGATTACGGCATTTCACCTCTTGGGGTCTGTTTTGCAATGAGACACAAATAAACTAAGTTTGGCAGTCAGAAATATTCTCTGACAAAATATTCTCCTACATCCCCAAGCTGATTAAAGGAACGATCTGGAAGAGTCGGGTCAGTGGGTAGGCACACAGTTAAAGCAATAGATAAGATGAGAGAAGACAGTGCTTGAGTGTATGTAGTCAATATCCTGGAGGTAATAAAAGTTCCTTACTGCAAATAGTTTCCTCTGCACAGATTTTCACATCAAATCTCAGCAGCCAGCGCTTATCTTTGGCCACTTGTTAGATTAGGTTCTATAGCACACAGTATGCAGAGTCTTGCATCTAATTCTCCACGTGGACCCAGACAGATTCCCTACAGCTCAAAGAAGGCAAGGGAGGGCAAGGGAAGATTTCTCCAGCCAGATCTTCCCATCTTTCTCACAGATGTCAGGGAGCAGCAACGAGATTTCTGGTGCAGAAGAGGTGCTGAAACCCCTGTGCTGTCTGGACCACGTACAGGTTCAACCCTTGTCAGCAGCCCTATTAGTCTTGCCAGGGTATACCTTAATAGGATCTGTCCCCAGGAAAGACCAGGAAGAGGAAACATTTTATATAGTTGCAGCCTTTGACTCCCTCGTGCAGTCTGGGAACATAAGCAGCCCTCCCGAGGTGCACCTACCCTAATATAACAACTCGCTTCTGACAACAGACTTCAACAGTGACTGCATCTAGGTCCAATTAACTTGTAATGAGAACTGGCTGCCAGCACAGGAGGCACTAAATTCTTTTTTAACATCATTAAACATGTAATAGATGACGTTCCACCAAGCATCAAGTTCGCGTTTGGCCCCATACCTGCTCCTGCCATTCAGACCATTCCCAGCAGCAGCAGAGGGGCACAGCGTGGGGTCTGCTGTTGACAACCAGTACCACGAGTAGGACACTTCTCTTGTGTGAACGGACTACACGTCTCTTCCTGGCTTCCACCACGTGAGTGCTTCCAGCCTAGTTGGGATGACATGAAAAGGGAAGGGGGCACAGAGCCAAGCGCTGTGCTTTAGCAGCTTGCCAGTTGCTAGGGCTCGCGCTGACTGAGCGCTACAAAGGCACTCTTTGGTTCGGTGGAGCTGCCAGCCATTAGCTCCTCTCCTCGGCACAGCCGGCAGGGTGAGCGCTGACACCAAACTCAACGGGCAGTGACTGGAACCCCTTCCTTCCCCTGTTACTGGGACTGGGCAACACACGTGGTCCTCATCATGCTAGACTTTGCATGTATGGGAAGTACTATCCCTCCCACAAGAAAATAATGGGATGGGAAAAAAGTAGGAGGCTTATTAGAGGCAAAAACCATCTCCGGTTGGCAAAGGAAGCCTGGGCAGAGCTGGAGTGGTGCTCAAAAGATCTGCAGATGCCACTTCTAAAACCCCTAAAATGGGCAGGGAAAGTTGAGCGTGGACAATCTCTGGGAGATGGAAAGGTAGGTTTTGAACGTGGTCCCTGTCCACAGAACACAATGCCAGAGTCCACTGTAGGTCTTTAAGATCTAGAGCCAAGAACAGAGCCCTAGCTAACCCACCCCTGGACCTACCAAACAAACTACACCTTAACTTCCCTCTGCCTTTCCCTTGCCCTGCACGTTCCCTGGGGGACCAGCAACTCCTCGCCAGCAAGCCTCACAGGGATGGGCTGCCAGCACCCCGGCAGAACACAGCGAGAACACGCAAGATAGCCAATATGCTGGCTCTACTGCTGCGTCCCCTCTTGTTTTAAATCAATAGTTTATGACATGTACAAGGGGAAACTGTAAATTTAATTTTGTCCCCTGCAGTGCAATTCGTATCTTGTTTGCCGGTAAGATAATGAATGTGTTTGCCCTCCAGACCCCCTGCCCAGTAGAGCAATTTAAGGATAAAGGGAGAGAAAATAGCAAAGTACAATTAGGGAGGTCGATTAATGCTGGATTAATCAGTAGCTCAGCTAAAGATAGCTTTACAAAATTTATACAGAGGGGGCAAGGGAGAGAGGGAGACAACAAGCCTGCAGAAGGAATAAAGAATCAGATAATTTTTCTCAGCATTAAAAACCTTACAGATGACTTGAAGGTGCAACTGCTTGCTAAATGACTGGTAGGGCCTTGCATCAGCTGCCAGCATAAAGCCACAGCACCGCAGATGTCTTGTCCTACTCGATGCTCATCGGGGTGATGTAGAGTATGAACCCAAACTGCCCCAAACTCTGGAGATACACAAGTTAAACCTTGCCGAAACTCGTAGGCTTAATTGCTCCTGCAAAAGCTACCTGAGAATGTCACTGTAGTAGTTAGAGTGAGCATGAGCTTGGAATTGCTAAGGAGAGCTTGCTGAATATGCAAATAGAAACAAAACAGCGCGGGTAGGAAACGTGACGGTATGCTGAAGCTAGCAGAGAGGGGAGCGCCGAGGAGCACTGAAGATGACCCAGCAGCGGGGAGCCCAGGGAGAGGGTTTCTCGCACCAGGGCGCTCGCTGAAACCAAGCTGGAGCGGTGGATGAGGAAACCGGCTCTGACTGCGTGCTCCCTGCTGCACAACAGGAACAGGACTTAATGCATTCTTGCGAACAGACGGGCTTTGCCAAAGAAACATCACTCCATTGCCAATTTCTTTTTCCAGCTGGCATAACCAACAAAACTCCAAATTAGTTTGGCTAGGTAGATAGGGCAAAAAGAAAAATAGTATTTTTGGCCAAAACCTAGTGCCAAACTTTGTAGATAGGTCTCAGCTTTACAAAAAGCTGAAGCGAAAAAGAAGCCCCAAAGAAACCAAACAAGTGCCACCCCACTAACCTGCAAACGCAAGATCCAAATGCCAAGGGATTTGGGGATCTATAAGGACATGGACCAGAGCTTTTTGTTCACGGCTCTCTACTTTGTGGTTACAAAGGAGCTGCTAATACAGTGAATCTAGCAGGACTTCAGTGCTTCTGCTATTTGAGTTAAAACCAAGGAGTGCAAAAATGTATGGTAATAAAAAAAAATTCAATCACACTCTCAGCTCTCAGAGAAAGCGTAGGTGAAGGGCTGAGGACAGCCTTGCTGTTTTTGAATTGATCTGCCCCTCTCCAATTTAAAACAGTTTCTTTTCCTGCTCTAGCTACCTCTTTAAAACACTCTCCCACATTCAGCTTCAGAGGCAGCTCCCTATGGATAGGCATTTTTAGATGGATACAGTGTGATCTTTACCAATTGCTGTAAATTGGCTCTGAGGGCACCTTTACATGTCAGTTCTGCCTATTTTCTCTACAAACAGAAAGACAGGGATGGAGAGGATGGAGGAAAAGGGCTTTACAAATAAAACAACAGGAAAATGGAAAGCAAAGTCACAGCAGAGTCATTCTTTCAGACCTGAAGGCAGGGCTCCTCATCCCAGCACCATAAACAATCTCCCTGACATCAATTACAGATGCTGATCAGACACGCATGCAGGGAGCTACGTTCATACACAAATGTGCAGTTTACACTGTTTGGGAACGACCAGTTTGCAACACTCCCCCCAGATCAGAATGGACAGCTAACAAGCTGCAGGGAGGCAACACATAATTGAGCATGCAAAAGACACGGCCGTCACTAAGTTTTACTTACATATAAGACTAGCAATGGGTAAAGCAGCTCAGGTTCACCCCCCTCGCCCTTCCATTTATCCTGGTGTCTTCAAATTCACCAAACTTTCAAGATATCATACAAAATGGTGCAGAGTAAGGGAAAACCACATCCACATTCAGGCCCTATAACAGCATGACTTTCAGGGTACAGGTTATCTTATCTGTGCTCTAATATATTGTTTAAGGCAAGACTGAAGGGAAACATCAGGGTTAGGATTCGAGACATGAGAGACGGAAAAACCTCACCAGCACGTAGGGTTGGTACTGGCAAAACAAAGCTCGTCTTTACAGAGAAACTGCTTGGTTTCAGCTCATTGAAAATGTCACACATCACGCTAGGCACTGGATGTAATCACTGTCTCTGGGACTGGAGCAAACATCGCTCGAAGACGGTGCTACGGTAAAGCTGGGAGGAAAGATTCTGCTCCAGCCGGTGCAGTGGTACTCTTGGCATCAGGGACAACAGCTATGAAGAAAAGGCCCCCAGTTCTATACCTGCTAACAATGCAGTCAGAGCATACCTTATTACTGCAATAAGCAGAGAGAGCTTACTAATGGTTGTCCGCATGAAGAAATTTAATAGTATAATGCCTCTGCTGACCTTGCACCACACGTTGACGCCCTTATTCCCTTGTCCATCCAAGGAACTATTCGACGGTGTATTTACAGTGCCGTCACTATCCCGTCAGCATCGTCTGAAAGGGCAGCTTCTGCTCTGTCCCTCAAGTTAAGGATGACTATGCTGAAAGGATTCAGGGGGAGCACAATTTTTCTCTTGTGCATATACTACTAAGTGGGAAAAGCAAACTCTGCTTTTTCTCCACTGTCCTCCATCTGTCTGTCCAGCTCCCGTCCCTCCTGCACCCACCTTCCTCTGTCCTTATACTGAAATTACATTTTGTAGAGTTTTGTCCTTCCAGGGCAATCTGTTTCCTACCCCTTTCGAGAACGAGCCTAACACACTGATTAAACACTTTTTGGTCTTCACAATCCCATACTTTCCAGCCCTGACAGTTTAATTTCCAGACTCCAAGTTTTTCTGATTCAAAAAATGCCAGATTGTGCATTGTCATGGCTAAAATCAAATTGTTCCCATTTATTTCCCAGAGTTGGACAGCTGTCTGAAGACTTTTTTTTGTTATTATTATTAGGACCCAAAAGATTATTTCCTAGTATCTGAGATTGCAGTTTGTAAGTACACTTGACATCAACAGATTCTCCAGAAGTAGCCACTAAAAAAATAAAAATAATAGTGTGGTTTTTTTTGTTTAAAATATTTCTTTCCTGTCAAGAAGTATTCAAAATTGCTTCCAAATGTAGCCACTTCACATATGATTGATACACAGGCACTTCTAAGGCAGCACGACCATCAGCCGAACAGCACGTAATTACCAACACGATCACCAATGGTGATTCAGGTTAAGAACCAAAAGTACCAAAAAGAAGAGACAAACAATATAAGCAAAGACAAACATTACTCTGACATCTTCACCCTTTTTGGAAGGTTTCTGAGATCTTGTAACAGCTGCAGTTGGCTAGGGCTCCTACCTTACTTCTCTTTCAGTAGGTCATACTGTATCTGCTAGTACTGGGTGAACAAAACACTAAAAGAAATGCTCCTGATTTGTTAGCAGTTTCCACTGCTAAAAGAGCTGAGTTTGAATGGCTGTGATTCATGCACTCACGACACTTGTCACTTGTGAGCATTTGACAGCTTGCTGGGTGTCAGTGAAAATTTGTGAACTGCCGAGGTTTCATGCTTTGTAACATGAAGGCTGATTCATACCAGACAACATATATCTGTTATGCATAGGACTGGCCAACAAAATTAAAATAAATTAATTCCATTGTGTGCAAAATTTTGAAGTCTTGGAATTTGTTCCAATGTTTTATTACAGTCTTTTAAACTTTTTTTTTTTTCAAGAAAGAGCCATTCCTGAGCTGATAACAGCCAGCATATAGAAACATGTTTCTGTAAAATGTTTCCATTTTGATATATCTGTATTTCAGATGGAAAAAAAAATCTCAACAACTTTATTTAAAAAAAAAAAAAATCAACTGACCAATATTTTACTTACCCAGTTGAAAAAGACAATAATTACCATGATACTCAGTAAACCAATAAAAGAGTGCAAATACTGAGCAAGTAATGATACATTGAAGCAAACATTTTATAAAGAACAGCTGGAGGTCTAAAAATTACTCTTTTTAGTGAGCACTTATCAAGCACTAAAACACTGGAAGAAAATCTGAAGCCGTTTATAAACAAATTGCTTATCACACAGCAGCAATGCTCTAACATCCCTCTACTTTTCTGCTATCCTTATTCTTTCCACCATCAACTCTGTGTGAAAACTCCTTCTGGTATAAGGTGCTGCAACTGCAAGAATAGCAGAACCCAGTCCTGACAAATAATATTTGTACCTAATACTTCAGCCTTCTTTAACACTAGGCTAGGGGGTTAGCAGCGACTTGCAAGGACATGGCGACACTGCTGAATCAACCCGCGAATTACCCTAGCTCCAGTGATCAAGTCTCGGAAGTAGCACTGCTCTCTCTGGAGCCTGCCATAACAAATGTTCCCAATATTTGAAGAGAAAGAGACAAAGTGGTGCACACTAAAATGGAGCCACCAGTGAACCTGTGGGCACAGGCCAAGGTATTTTATCATCCTGCCAAGAGCAGGCGATTACCCCAGGCCCCGCTTCCAAAGCTGTGACTTCTTACTTTCGGAGCATGTACTAAAATGCCATAACCCCTCCAAACAAGCCACTACCCTGTCAGAGATGCCAGACAGGGTTTGTAGCACTTTGCAGCTGAGTTGTACAAAGTAAAACTATCAACGTACAGGAACAGTGGGCAGTTATTAATGCTGGTGCAGTATGTTGGAAAAACGTGAAATGTTCTCACTGTACTAAGAGGCTACTCCAGGCTACCGAAGCAAAGGCTGTGCTCAGACCCCCTGCTACCTGCATGCAATAAACTTCACAGTTTGTTATTTCATCCCACCTGAAGGGACTCAGGTCACTTGTTATCTAAGGCTAGCAAATCTTGATTCTCTACTCAGCCAAAGGAAACAAGAGTATGTCCCCAGAGAGCAATGAGATGGCCTAAGTGAAACACCTCATTCCCTGTCATGACTGTGTAGCAAGCCAGGGACAGGTTAAATCCTTCACTGACTAAGCCTGTCCTGGATGCCCAAGCAGGCAGGCATCTGAACAAGGCCCCAGGTCACACAGGATGCTTGGAAGAGCATGGAAATTAACTCAGATATTCCAGGTCTCAGCAATACAATCACCACCCTTAAGAACATCTTCTCAGAGATGTTGGTTCTGTACCCCGCAAGGCACAAATCAGGTGTTGGGAGTCATCACATGCTCTCTAAGCCTCATTTCAAAAACTGTTTTGGATGCTCAGTCTTCTCCATACAGTTTGAGTGAGGCAGTAGCCCAGTAACCACGCAGCCAAACCACCCCCATGGCACCATACAGGCAGGACCTGTCCTCCAGAGGTACCTCGACAGAGAAGAATTACAGTGGTCTAAACCCTGGATGGCTGAGACACCAGCACCCGTGTGAGAGCTGCCTAGTGACTCAGAGGAAATACCTCGAGAGGATGAGCCTCAATGGAGAATGAATCAAGAAAAGCTCAGTTGCCTCTGGAGTCTGTGTCTTGCTTTTCATACAGGACCCACACCAGCAAACATGCTGGGTTTACATCAAACACTTCCCTGCCTTACAGGCTACTGTTTTCCCTTATTCTTAAGCTTGCCTGTGGTTCCTCCCCGAGTCGGTGATTTATAGCACTCTGCCAGCACATCTATCTTACTTTTTACTCCTCTGTTGCTTTCCTGGTGTTTCACAACTTCTTCTCTGGCCTTGGAGGCTACTAAGCTTCACCTGTGCCGGTCAGCATACAGGCCAGCAGCACAGCTCTGCGCTTTCAGTGCTAGTGACTGAACCTGGTGCTTTGATGGGCCAGTTCTGGGACCAGAATAGCAGCACGGGAGAGGGAGGAAACCATACTCAGGTCCAGAGGAGAAGGAAATGCCACTGAAGGTGATAATCGCAGGTTAATGAGCAAATCAGATTTGTGCCTCTTACTGTGGGTTCAGGGTAATTTTGGTGGCAAACACGAGAACAAGCAGCTCGTCCTTTCCTCCACCTGAGTGAGGTGGGATGGGAGCTAGCTGGGGTTTAATCTCCTGGGGCTCTGAACACAAGCCCAGCACCTCTAAGACAGGAGTGGACCAGTGAGCTCTGCCACATAAACAGAAGCTCTGTGTGGGGAGCAGCCCGCTCCCGCTTCCCGCAGCATGACCTCTGTGAACGGCTCACAGCTGTGTGCATCTCCTCAGGGGGCTTTTCAGAAGGGTGACAAAGAGGGCATCAGAGCTACCTCTCTCTGCAGCTGCTGTCATGCACACCGGGACTTGTAGGAACAGCTCATTTTAATAGCTGCAGGTTAATATTTGTCATATCCTCCTCAACTGGCCTGTGATCACTGCAAAGGGAAATGCAGAAGTAGGTCCCCAGGGATGGCCATCTTGCTTGCACAGAAACAAATACTGGGGAAGAGGAGAGGACAGTGTGCATGACTTTGTGTGGCAGAGCACTTGCGAGCAAATGTAGGTGGAGGCAATGGAAGGATGTCAATAGGGGTAGTGATGGAAAGATGCCCATGGACAAGTCCAAAAGGTTGCAAGTCAATGTGAGAATGCTCCCGTGACTGGCAGCAGGAGTGAGAGCAGATGAGGGCAATGCGTGTATGGTGGTGCCTGAGTGAGATCAATTGCTCAGGGTGAGGAGAGGCGAATGATCACAGTGGTGTGACAGGGGAAAGTATGAACGTGCAGAAGGATTTTTTTCTGATCCTTCCCTCCATAAAATGCTGCAGGGAGGCACAGGTTAATCTTGTTTGCTTGTGGGCATAAGTTCTGAAAATGTACTTTCCCTTGAATATCATCACCACAAAGGCTGACACTTTAGCACATGTGGGAAGAAGAAAGAGGATGGGGAACAGTGACAGTCAGAGCTCCAAAACATGCTAATTCTGAGAGCAATGCAGAACCACAGGACAAAATTGTTATTTGCAAAATGGTACCCAGAATGCTTTGCTCTGCAACTTTGCTCTTAGATGCTGTACTTTTAGAGGTCACCCTAACCTAATTAAGTCCCTGTTTCTGGTTAAGACAACAGCTGCACAATACGTGCGAGTCTGGGGAAGGTTGAAACCAAAAAACATGTTCCACATTTGTTTCTCTGGCCATGCCTGAGCTGACCACGGGGAGACTCATGCTGGCGTTAGTTTGGACAATTGCTAGGAAACCAGATTTTGTGTTTTGATATTGTTTGTGCAGTATGCAGTCAGTGTGGTTGGGAATGTGACATTTGCTGTTAACTCCCAGCATGCCAAACAGGTATGTTGGGCTGGCTTGTCCTGCTGGCTGGAAAAGACAACACATGGTGGGGAGCCACAGAGAGCTGCACTGAATCATCCAGTTCTGGCCCTTTGGGGAGTGACCTTGAACACACGCCTTGTCATTGAGTTCCTGCAGTAAGACACCACAGGCATGGAAACCCTTCCACGTCAACATGCTTGCTAAGACAAGATGTCCTGACAAGAGGAATTTCAACGTCCTCAAAAGAGCCCCTCTTTTTTCATGGCCAGGATATTAGGAAGACTAAGAGCACACAAGTCAGAAGTTGTTAGAGTTAACTGTAATGCACTGCTTGACATGCTTAGCATTTGCAGGACATGCACAGAGCCTTTTACTTGGAGCACGACAGTCATATCAGGGTGTCCCATAAGACTCACTTGCGCCAATTAGCATGGATCAGATCTTGCCATCTCTTTTGTCTCAGCAGGTGCTGCCTTCTGCCCAGGACAAACAAGAAACTACCAGTACTATAATACAGGGCTTTGTTAGGAGAGAGCTCAAGAAACCCTCTCAGCAACATTGCATAGCAACTGTGGGGCAGTATTGCTGAGAAAACAACGATATGACCACAGTTGTAAGAGGCTCTGCATTAGGATGTACCAAAATTGTCCTGTCAGAAACATATGGATGATGCACTGAACCATCCTGGAAAAAGGAAATGGAGGGAATGGACAATTTCATGTAATCAGCTTCCTTGCAGCAGTTTCCTTCTCCTTATTTATAGTCACTCTGTGATTCACCCAGGCTGGAACTGAGAGTGCAAACACGTTTTCTTTGCTCCAGGCTCTCTTTGGACTTCGTTTGCACAGCAAAGCATCACCCAGTGCCAGAGATTTATGATATGCTCAGAGCCCAAACAAGGCTGGATCTGAACAGCCACATATCCTCCAATTTCATGGTGGGGAATGTGTCCCCAGTGGGTTCCCAAACAGTCCACGTCAGGTTCATTGATCCCAACCGCAATTGTGCATGTGGAGCCACAGTTCAGTCTGCTCTGAAGAGGCACAGACACAACAAACTCGAGTTAAGCTTCAAACTTAGAAAAGCTCCTGGATGGATATAATCTGTTGTCAATAAAACTGGCCCTAGGAACTTCTAAACCTGCACAGACTCAGAGCCAGTGCCACATTTGGTGAATCTCCTCCCTACTCTCCATTCTTGTAGCGGTAGGTTGAACCAAAAATCACAGGGGCCATCCAGTTTCCTCTTGAAGGCTAGCAAAATTCTCGTTCTGGACTGAAAGCTTTGCAGTTTGGGTTGTTCTTCATCTAGATGAGCTTTGTTACTATGGTAGTACCTATGAGCTTCAGCCTGGACCATGAAGTTGTTGTGTTGTGGCTTGTATTAACAACTCAGCCAGAGGACTTTTTCTTCCCAGAATCAGATGTGGTACTACCTTGCTGCAAGCTTTTAGTCAATCAGGGTCCCCATACTGCAGCCACGAGACTCTCTTTCCTTAACTGCTCCCCACACCTACCACAGCCCCCAAATGATAAATGAATATATAAGAAGAGGAGTCTGTCCATCTCTTTTTTTTTTTTTCAAAGCAGGAGAGAAAAGTAATGATCTTGTTCTGGAAGAAAATCAAAGGCTGCCGACAACAGCATGAAATGTCAGCTCTTTTAATTTCATTTATTTATTTATTTTATCCAGTTGCTTTAATCCTTGGAGTTTAAAGGCAAAGAATGAATGCAACGTGCTGGAAAATGAAGAACATGTGACAGTATCAAAGAAGTAAACCAAAGTAAAGTGCGTGTGTGTGTTGGGGGAGCCTTATTAGGAGACACATTAAGGAGATCCAGCTGATAGATGAAGCCTTTCATAAACGAGGAGTAAAGTCTTCATGTCACCCTCTATCTTTCTTTTTTTTTTTTTTTTTAACTGTTGTCTCTCTTTAGCCTCCCCCTCCTTTCCCACCAACCCCCTCGTGTCATGGTGTCCTCCTGCAGGTCCCACCTGGCATTTGAACCGGAGGGCTGCTGTGGCCGCGGCATTACAAAATCTCCCTCTGCCTCGTTGAGGCAGGGCTAACAGCAGAGATAAACCGTGCTTCAGCAAGCCATGGCGGTCCTGCTGCGGGGAGACCATCCAAAGCAACTAAAATGCACCTTATTTCCATCAGGCTGAGACGTTGCTTTATCCCTGTCTCCCGGAGCTGAAAACAAGGCATGGAAACTCACTCACAGACAAGGGGAGCCTGGCCTCCAAACGATTTTGGCACCAGGGCAGGGCAAACGCAGCACAAAAAAGTCACTGTGCTGTATGTAGTAGCTGCAACAGAGAGGCAGAAGAAGGGAAAGCAAGCCAGCACTGTTGTTTATCCTCAAGAAAGGAGCAGAAAGACAAGGAAACCAAATCACCAACCAAATCTTCTCTTTCTGTCACAGTTTTGACAGCCCCAGGAAACAACTCCAGTGGAGAAACTACGGTTGGGTACTGTTTATGATGAGATTCAGCACGAGTGACTCAGTGCTCATTGTTTCTCACACAGAGCTTATTATCTGTGATCTCTCTACCTACAGCACACAGCTGTCAGGCCTGCCTCCTTTAAAGCCTCCGGAGCTTGGTCAAACAGGAGAACTTTACACAGACCCGATTTCCACCTGCAGCCTTCCTGCCTTGCTGCGGTTGCCCCTTCCCCGCAGAGGTTGCACAGCACGGCCTAGCACACCACACGCGCTTCTGGCTCTGGCGGTGTCCAAGCAAGCAGTGCAGGCCCCACCAGAGGCCAAGCTGTGATATCTCACTACTCCTGGGAAGCAGAGGATTTATCTTCTCTCCCCTTTCCAGACGTCACCCCTTCAACAGCACATGACAGAGTCCAAATTTCACCCTCTGCCAGCCTAAGACTTATTTGACCCCTACCCCCGGCAATGTTTCTGTGAGGTCCCAAGGCCACAGGCCCATACTATGGAGGGAGAAATGGAGCCAAGTCTGTTGAGGGATTGAGCAAGCGCATGACCCACGGCTGGCAGTGGCTGAGGTGGACACGTTGCAACAAGACGTTGACATGGGCAACCCCAGCTCCTCCATCTCCAGAGTAGTTCTTGTGATGGGGACTGGCAAAGGCACGAGGGTTAGCACACAAAAGGTAGGAGTACCATCACTTCTGTCAGCGACTGGCCTCTGGCTGATCTACTTTTAAACACCTCTCTGTCTTTCCTACAATATGGGAAAATGTGACCCTCTGGCAGGACAGATGGGAAAGACTGGGGTGCAATCAATGGATCGGCAGATTCTTTCTTGAGGCTACTGGGCTCAAACCAGTCTCTCTGGTTTTCTAATTCTTGGGCTGCGTTGCTTAGGATCTGTACGCAGGGTCTCCCAGACCTACAGTCGACAAAGTAGGTTTCAAAGAGACTGCTATTTTCACTACAGGGATAATAAAACCAGTCATCCTCACAGAGGGAGAGTAATCCTTATATTATTAATTCTTGCAAAGTGCTCTGAGATCTTTGGATGAATGGAGGTGTACGAAAGACACAGAACATTTATTATTCCAAGGTCCAGTTTGACCTTCTTTCCCTAGTCCTGAAGAAACAGGAAGAAAGAAAGAGGAGAGACCTGAATACAAATGCCAGAGAGCAGGCACAAGTCAGGTTGGACTTAAGATGACAGAAAGAGCCACTGGAAGCAGAATGAAGGGAGGGACTTGTCCCCCCAGAGATTGGAATGGAAACACAGAGCGCACCAGAGGCATGCAAATGCAAGCCAGCAGGACCTGGGTACCAGTCTTGGATCACGGGGTCGCTCCAAGGCACAGAGAGAGACATGGGACTGACACCATTTACACGTCAGACACTTTTTATCTTTTCCATTCCAATTAAAAAAAAAAAAAAAGGGAGACAAAATTTTCAAAACTTGGTGACTGTCAAGCAGGAGTCTGGAACAATTAAATGTGATACTTAATTAAACATCTATACTCTCGTGGAATGCAAGATTTACCTCCTTTCTCCCTTTTAGTACAGGAAGCCCAGAGATAAAACCTTCAAGTTATGAATAATTATACCCTGCTGAGAAAAGTGATGGAGTGCTACGCTCCAAAGAACTTAACCAGGCCCCAGAAAATGTGGAGTTGTCACATGGGGGGGTGTTATTATTATTATTATTATTATTATTATTATTACTATTTTCCCAGACTCCAACACTCTTCTTGGCTTGTTCCCAGAGGGAGATAAACAAGCAGTGTGTGCCTGCATTTTAATGGAGAAGAATGGGGCCAGTCTACTCTCCTGATGCATTGGTTCGACCTCCTTATGCTAGAGCAAGTGTTGAAGGCAGGCATACTTCGGTGTGTGAGGATGCTGAGGAAGGCTGTAGGGCCTATGCTATTCCAGGGACGTGGTAACAACGAAGACCTACAAGTTTTCAGACATGGCGATAAAACGGAGGGTGATGTAAATACTTAATACAAAGTGAGAAATGGGCTAGAGAGGAGATTTCCTGTATTGTCTGATGGGATGAAGCTGCAATCAGAGACTGGGAGTAAAAAATCACAGTGAGGAACAAAAATCTTCAGCCTTGCCACTAGTATCATCATTTATTGTTGCCAAGTGAAAAAGGCTACCAAAAGAACATAAGAAAACTGTGTTCCTCACTGCCTTGATAGGGAAAAATGGTCACGTGTGGAACAGGACACTGGAACGGAGAAAGATGTCAGGCATGGCCCAGGTCATAAGATAGCCGAAACTCAGATTGTGGATTTCAAGACTCACTGGTTTCAAATGTGACTGGAAGTTTCTTTATCCTTGAAAATAAAATAGCTGTTGATGACATCCTCACTGATGTGAACAGGGATCAGAGATCTATTTGCTTCCCAGGGAGACCAATCCTGACACAGCACCGAACAGAAAAGCTGTTGTACAGGTTAAACACATAGTTTGTGTAGCCGTCTGTCTTGCCTCCCATCTTGCCTCACACAGTGACCAAAAGCTGACGCCAAAGGAAGCCTAGAAGAAAAGGGGAAGCATGTCCGATGCTTTCCTTGAGTATTCGCCAACCTGCCAGCCACTTTCAAGTTCAACGAGATTTAGAGGCATTTACTTGTAGATAGATTGTATTGCCTATTGTGCTTCCAGGGATTTCGGTGGGCATGCTCCAGATAGACAGCAGTGTAAACAAAGACTGGGTCTCCTTATGCTTGCACTGGCGGTCAAGGGCTTGACAGTTTGGGGCAATTGTGATAAAACACAATTTCCTGACGTTACAGGCAGAGGTTTGCTCTCAACGTGCTTTCTGCTGTAGTTTAGTAGAAAGGTAGCATAAAGGGCCTCCTCATCTTATGGTGCTTCTCTAGTGTTTTCAGTACCGTTGTCGTCTTTACTAAAGACATCTTTTGTAGCTTAACCAACTTCCCTGCGACTTGCCTCCTTTCCAATACACATGGCTTTGTAAAATATCTTGCACAGGAAATAATTCTGCACATACACCTTATCCCTGTCACAGACCTGAAGCCCCTGTGAGCTCTCTGAAAGTGCTGTCCATGACATACTAACAGTACAGTGGATGAACTTGGCAAGCTTTATTCCCCTCCTCCCCTTGGCTACTGGATTTCTGTCACTTTGCAGGCTGCGGCAGCCATAAGCCATTTACCCAGATTCAGCTGTGGGAGTTGGGCCATGAGGTGAAGGAGAAGAAATCTCTCCTTCTTCTGGGCTGCAGCACAACATCCTAATCATCCTCTGCTCTTCGGAAGTCAGGGAGTCCATTGGGCTTGTCCTTGGACCTTGCCAGGATGACAGTTGTATTCAGGAGCATTCCCTGATACTGCCTTCACCCAAAGCTGCTTGTGGGAGTGACTTCTGGTGTACATCTGTGGTGGGTTTACCCTGCTGGACAGCTGAACTCCACCACAACTGCTCTCTCACTCCCCCTCCTCAAAGGAAGAGGGGGAGAGGAAAAAAACTCACGGGTTGAGATAAGGATAGTTTAATTAAAGGAGAGGAAGGAAAAACCCAACAAATATATAATATATATATACAAGCAAAGACTGTGCGCAAGCACAGAGGAAAAGGGAAAACGAGTTGTTCTCCCACCAACGAGCGATGCCCGGCCACGTCCTGGGACGCAGAGCCTCAGTACCCGCAGTGGTTGATCGGAAGGACAGACGTCTTCGCAACGAGAGCCCCCCACTTCTCCTTCCCTTTCCCGGCTTTTATTGCTGAGTGTGCCATCACATGGTATGGAATATCCCTTTGGTCGGTTTAGGTCAGCTGCCCTGGCCATGTCCCCTCCCCACTTCTTGCCCACCCCCACCTACTGGCTTTGGGGGTCTGGAGAGAGTCCTGGTGCTGTGCCAGCACTGCTCGGCAGTAGCCAAAACACTGGTGTGATACCAGCACTGTTCTAGCTACAAGGGCTGCTGCAGGGAAAGTTAACTCTATCCCGGTCAGACCCAGTACAACATCAGGAGGGCACCCTTGGCCCAAATTCACCTTTGTGAGTGCACAGGCTCTGTGGCTACTGAAGCTGCAGAAGGACTGGATTGAGTACCCCTGCCCTCTGAGACAGGAGAAGCCTCATCTGTTTACTAGGCTCCTCTGCTACATCCCATCATATATCTGCTGGCTTCTCTTCTTCAGTTTTTATGAAAGAAGAACCTTCTCCCTCCTCTTGGAGACCTGCTCTGCCACCAGGACTCGAGCCTTTCTCATCACTGGGGCATTTCAGCAGATCTTTCTATAATGACACCTCACGTTTTCCAATTGCACAGCCCAGCACCCCCTGTAAGAAATTCATATCCTTCATGGTGTTTACCCTTCAAATGCTTACAGTCCCCAGTGGGAAGCAGAGCACTCTGAGAAGATCTGCCAGGCATACAGAAAATGGGAAATGCTTTTCAGGAGAGTACAAAATACAACTTTTGTAAGATAAATATATAAAGAAGGGGGTGGGGGAGAATACCTAGCAAACCAGCAGAAACAACAAGAACAACAAAAAAGCCTTCAGGGACTGCAATTGGAGTCACATTCTTCCCAGCATGCTTGTCTAATCTCTGCTGATGCTAGTTCAAAACACACAGCAGGCACAATCCTCAGTGGTGCTGAGCAGACCCTGAGAGACGCTGAGCATCCTTTGCTCCCAAGGAACACGAAAGGTACTCAGCTCTTAATAGAAATTGCTCGTAATGACTGAGCCTCTGAAGTACACAAGCTGCTCTGACGGGAGGCAAAGCCATTTTCTTGCTGAGTTTGAAACTAAAAGCTCTGTCTGCTTGGCAGCTGCCATTCAAGTCACGATCGGATCTGGCCTTTCAGGAAAATGCAAGCTCATTAAAACATCCGGCAGAACGTCCGGAGCTTCTCTGAGGAGGAAGATAAGGAGGGGAGCGTGGTGCAACCCTCAGCTAGCAGGAGGAAAAGAGCAATCGCAGTCGAAACCAGGGCTTGGTACGCTGGTTAAATGGCAAATCAATGGGGAATAGTCACTAAGCGTGGCCACAGGGAGCAGTTAAAAGGCGAGCAAGGGGAAGGGATAGAGGGGACCAAGACCCCAAGGTAGCGGCTACTATTTCCTCTAGCTATCCTGAATGAAAGCAGAAATAGGCGCTCACCTTTTGTTATTCTGGGATTTTTTCCTTTCTGTTTGTTTTTCCTGTCTCCACAAACACAGCTTGGCTGCTGAACTCCACAGCAGATAAGTGATGTACAGCTGGCAGGAACTTGTGGCCTTATTTAAACAAAGGCTAGATATAGTTATCTGGATCGATTGAGCCAATGCTTCCTCGAGCGCTAATTCAGGCCAAACAACTGACACTGAGAATAAGCTCAGCTGACCTCGCTGGGAAGTGACCTGGTGAGATGGAGACGTAAAGAACAGCTTTGGACACTGGTGCCAATGGGGACAACTTTGCTGCCATACATAAGTGAAGCATGGTCTCAGAATGGGTGATTAACTCAGTACAGCCCTACCCACCGACATAGCCTAAGATCAGCCCTGCTGGGCTGGAACAAGGGTCCCCTTCATCCATATCCTTTTTCTGAAATGGGCAGTAAAGTATGCTTAGGAAAAGAGGTTATCCATCCCCATGATATCCTCTCAGCTTCCCGCAATCTGCTTTGAGCAGGCCTTCCTTCATTTCAGCTCGCCCAACTTGGGAAAGGGTTTAAGCTAAAGCAAATCCTCCCATGCACTCCCATACACTGGTGTACGAGACTGCTTGGTTACACAGCCCAATCACCCAATTAATTACCTCTCTCTGGTAATGCTTCTCTGTGCGCCCGCACGAGCTGGGGACTAGACCCCATTAAGCCACACACTTTCTGAACTCCCCTCAGTCATTAGTGCCACCTGGGACTTGGCTTGCCACGTCTGCTGACTATTTAGAGAGCTGGAGCCTGAGTCACCACCTCTGATTCACTGTTTTATGCCAAAGTGAATCCCCGGGTGTAATGGAGCCGCGGTGAATCAGGCCCTCAGTATTTAGGCTGGCAACAGCTCAGTAACTCCCCACCCTCCTCTCCTTTCTCCACTGGGACCTGCAGGGAATGCAGAAAACGCGATGCTCAGGTCGAGAGCTAACTAAGTTCAAAGCAGGGGTGACCACCTACACCCCAAGGAAAGAAAGGACAACGTGTGAAAAAACACGGGGTGAAGCTTATCTCAAATGATGCCATTCTGCAGATTCTTAGGTTGCTACCCCCAGGGTCCGTTCCGTCACATAATTATTGCTTCAAAGCAAATTTTACATTTGATCAACTGCTTTCAACAGCACTGCCTCAAGTGCTGAACATGGAGAAAGTGCAAAGGCACCAGCGGCACAAGTCTCCAGAGGTCAGTCCAGCTTCCAGCACCTTAGTTTCAAAGACAATTGAGATCTGCAGCTTCCGTTTAGCCCATCTTTGATTGCAACATGAAAATCACGGCGGTGGCAGAATAGTTCAAAAGCAGACCCATGTCCTCTTTCCCAAACTCACTGCAAGACTAAATGAAGGAAGACTGGAAAGTCCCCTTTGAGAGCAAGAGGACCTTTAGCCGTAGATAGGATGGGAAGAATCCACACAAGCTGCTGGCTAAGTCACAAAGTCAAAAACCTCCTGATGGCTCTGAACTTTTGCCTCTGGAGCACCTGGCAGCAGCTTCACCCCTCCTCATCTCCACCTCCCAGCTTTACAAAGCTGCAAAAGTGCAACCGCTGGGTCAGTGGCAAAAGCCCTTGGTCCTGAGCACAGCATGGTACTGAGCTATACCCTTAAACATTTGTTTAAGATGCAAATGCAACGCAGCGCTGTGGCAGCCCGTTCCTTGGCCTCCCATGTGCTGAGGGGCAAGCAAGCAGCCCCCCTGCCCCACGGCCTCGGCAATGTTATGGGACACGCAAGAAGGAAGGATGCATGGGGTGGCTTGGTCATGAAGCTGCGGGGGGTGGGTGTGTGGCCATGCCTGTCCATCTCCTTCTTGCTTTTATTTTTAGGTAAATATGCAACCAAAATTTTGTCTGAAAAGCAGCCTGTGTTCCTTCTGCCTTGTCAAACTCTTCAAGGGAAACATTATCGCCTTAATTGCTTAATTCCAATTTGCATAATACGGCGCTCTGACAACTGCAAAAACAGGGATGCAAAAGGAAGATTAAGAACGACATATGCACGCTGCCAGCCTTTCGCAGTTGGGAAAGCAAAGCTGAGGACCAGCGCTGGGACAACCAGCATCGCCCACTCTGTCTCCCAGCTCCCGGGGAGCCTTCCCCCCCCACAGCCCGTAGAGACCTGCACCCACAGGAGTTTCGCTGCCCTCCGGTGGGGTTTCTAAATGTGCTCCTCCGCCCAGGAGATGGCTTATCCAGGGACTGTCTAGTCCAGGACCCTTAAGAGGATCCTGGATGGACAAGCTGTCATGCAAAGAACAGGAAAGCAAACACGCTCGATATGCCACATACCTTGGGCACAGAGACTCACCCTCTGCCATGTGCTGAAACCAATCGAGGGGAGAGTGTAGCAAAAGCTAAGCCTGGACAAACTGGTTGAAGTGTTGCATCTCCTACTCTACAGACCAGTCCTGATATTTTACAGATTTGATTCATTTTTAATTCCAGTTGTCAGCGCCTTTCTGAATCCACGAGGGAATATCAGATGCGGGACTTCCTAAGTACTCGCAAGAGAGTCTGCTCTCTCGACACTTCTGTCTTGACTGGGAGCTGACATGGGGAATGTCATCACAGAGCAACCAGGAGACCTGCCAAACCACAAGGTTCCCACAATTACAAGCACAGGATACCTCCTGTGGGACAAGCTCCCTCCTCTTCCAAAACAAAATGAAGTGCCACACTTACAGAAGGCAAAGAAACCATTTTCCTACCTCAGAAAGCCAACAGCCCCAAAGACTTCCCCATCCAGCTGTGGCAAACATGCATCAGGCCAACGGGGAGGTCTGAATCTCCAGCAATGATTCTTGCTATGTCTTATTTTACCTACAATGCCTTCACATTTTGTTTCAACACACAATGCTACGCAAGTTCTTTGCAGACCACAAGCTGTGTTTTGTGTTTCGTGTTTTTATTAGTCCCTCTCCTCCTCCAAACAGCAGGCCCAGTTAAAGCCGAAGAAGATTTATGTCAAAGTTAACAGAAACGGCACTGATTTTATGGAAAGGAAATATGGGACTGATACCTCTGCAGCTACAGAACTGGATAAAAAACATCAGTTGGACTTTGGCTCTGAGTGCACACGCCTGCACTGGAGGTTGAATTTCATAGCACTTAGGCTTACACAGTCACTTTGGAGGTGGCCTGCTTCTAGATTTTGCACTAACTAAAGCGGCTTTGGATGGCTCAGAGTAACTCTCAAATGCAGGCACAGTGATGCTCCTACGAATGTATTTGTAGCTTATCCCTCATATATTTACATAGAGGTGGTACAAAAAAGTGAGGCAGACAAGCCCTTGGGATACAAACATGCATGAATTTCTGATCTGAATTTGCAGCTTGTGCCTGTCTATACGTAATTGAGACACTAACCGAGATTGTAACAATACAGAAAAAAACTAAGAAAGGGAACATGTTCCCGGAGGCAGGATTTTGCTGCTTCTTGACACAGTTTGTTGAAAAGCTATGTAACAGCCAGAGGCTATTCCTGGTCCGGGGCACCTGGGAAAAATGAGCCATGTATCCTGACTGATAAATTGGGCTCAAAGTTAGAAAACATCTCCAGCAAGAGTCAGCAGTGGTGTGACCTCTATACTGAAAATAAAGCAACCAGCACACAGGAAGAAGCAGGAAAAATCGGAAGCCTACTGGCTTTGCTGATTGTAATGAGAATCCACAGTGTTTTAGTTGGAGTACGGAGGAGTTTGCAGTAGCAAAGGAGAAGATGGTTGTGGAAGAGGGGCAAACAGTGCTCATTTAGCAGCTGGGTATGAAAAATCAATGAATGGAGACATGAACCTAGCAGATAAGTCAAGATATACAGAGCAGGTAAGCAGTAGAGTTCAACAACAGCCAGCCCCAGAGGAAGGGAGAGGATCAGCAGACACTTGAGAATGAGCAGAAACAAATGGGAAGGAGATAATGAAAAGACCAAGCAGATAAATGTGAATGTCAAATGGCAGCAATCACTCTGCATCACAGCAAAGAGACTTCTTTTCTCTCTCTCTCTCTAAAAGACACAGGAAATGGAAAGGAAAATTGGACCCTTAATGTCTGTGGGCAGAAGGGAAGAGCTGCCCTCGGTGGGTTACAAAAGCTGCAACATCAGTTCCTGCCGTGGCAGAGGGGGAAGGAGCTGCCTGTCCTTGCCACTTCCAGGAGGGGCCCGTGAGGATTCAGAAAGCACGCAGACGAGTCAGGATCAGTAACTTGGGTGGGATGGCTGTGTAGGGTAGAAGCTCTTCCAAACACTACTCAAACTGCCCACAACGTGCAAACCTCCACGGCTGCCTCCAGCACTCGCTCTCCTCCTCTCATTCCAGCCAAGGCGCAGAAGTGCAGGAGCAGTATCCAAATGGTGCCTCCTGCAGATGAGCGCAGTGTGCATGCTAGCAGCCAAAGCAAGGAAAGGAGAGCTTGGGTTTTGCTTTGGCTCGGAGACAAAGCTCCCCCGTCCCTGCAGTGGGCAGCAATGGCCCTGGGAAAACTGCTGCTAGGTAGGAACATGCCTTTCAGCAACTGCACTGGGCTGAGCCTGCAATTCACATGCCATTGGTTTAAAAATGAAATTCATGAGGTGTCCCATGGGCTCTAGGTAATGAAGAGGCTTTGGCAGGCTGGAGCTAAGGTAAGGGACAAGTGGGGACGTGGTCTTTCACAGGCTGTGTTTAATTACAAAAAAAAAAAAAAAAAAGCTGCCAAGAAATGATTCCCACATTGGAATGAGAGCAAAATGGAGAAGATGCACTGGAAAAACATTGTTCCAAAGTGAGACCCGATAATATACATATTCTCACCCCTTGTGCGCAAAATTGCTGCTGGTCCTTATGTTGACCCAGCATGACTACAGGGAAGATGGGTTTTACTCTTGAAGGACCTGTGCTCTAATGGTCTAATAAGTCTAATGGAGCTGTTACTTTAGGAAGCTGCCAGAACACCCTGTGAACATGTGGGTGGATCAGAAGCGGGCCCTAGCCAGACCACGGTGTGGTCCAAACCTGCCTCTGAGGCTGGAGAACCTCAGCCCCCCATTCCAAAATTTGATTTCACCCTGGCATCGTCGATAAGCGGAAACACAGCTCCACAGCCCAACAACTTCTCTTTCTTATTCGCGCAGACACACGTACCTATCTGTGGCTTTGATCAAGCTCGGAAATGATGATTGCAGATCCTGCATAACGCATGAGCTTATTTTACTGCTTTGCCTCCCCCCCACCCTCAGATGCTCTGGAAGCGCTGCCCTCTCCTGCAGTATGACAGACCTACCGGCACAAACCAGGCTGGGATGAAGCAGCCGGCTCCCCCAGCCCTCACACCTTCCTGGCCTGTTTTCTCTTCAGCTCTCATCTGCATGGTGCCCTCTCCAGATTGCTCTTCAAAGTAAAATGCCTTCCTCCCTGCCTCTCTCCTGATGCAAAGCCTCTGAAACCCCGTTACAGACCTTGCATGCAATGACTGCTTGGCTGTAACTCACAGTGAAAAATGCCCCATCTCCAGCAAGAGTCTCCCTGAGCCTTTTACCTATCTCAACACACTGCATCTCCACCGCCCCCCTCCCTGCTTTCATTTTCAATTGCATGTAATCAGTTTTCAGCTCTTTAACCTTATTCTGAGTGCTCTCTTTTTTAACAATTTGCTATTCCACCCTAAAGCACTCGAAGGGAAAGAAACACACACATTTTAATTAAATTTCTCTCCGTTTTTTCCCTTTCATTTGCATATTTATTTTTATTTTTTCCCCATTTCCATCCCTGGGGAAGACAAATAAATAAATAAATGTAAAAGGGAGAAGGACGCGGAACAGAAGCGGGAAGGTGACTGGGATGCAGATTACAGGCACGGGCTGGAGGTGGAGGTGAAAGAGGGGAGGGCCAATCCAGCAACTAAACTGAAAGTAAGGTCGGGCTTGGGGGAAATGCAAGGGTGGTCGTGAGAATACTTTTAGGAAAGGAAGAAATAGGTAGAGAGGAAAGACCTCTTTTGGAATGCAGAGAGCAATATGTTGATGTGATAGGAACAAACTCCTCAGACTCAAATCTCTAACGTGTATTCCTGACCCATTTCTGCTCCTCCACTGGACTTGCAGTCAGCAGGGCCCGTGGCGTGCACTTGGGGATGCTGGGCCACACCAGGCTCCTGGGCTAGGGCGTGACAAAGCAATGCTCCTCATTTCAGTAACGCCAGAGGCAAAAAACATTCAGCCCGACGTCTGAAGTGGGTGACAAAACTGCTTGTTTCAGAATAGAGAAGACTATCAGAAGCAGTTAAGGGGGAATACCAGAGCTGATTAAGATTGTACAAATGAAGACTTGATCATTAAAAACAGCAACAAAAAAGATAGGGCACTCCATGCCCCTGGGATGCTCTTTTTTTCTGTCTTTCTTGGTGTTTTTTGGGGGGGATGTGAACAGACCCATGCAACTTGGCATTTAACTGCCCTTGTTCCTACTTCCTTTTTGATTCCAGGTTTTGATTTTAATTTTAATCTACGGTTATGGTACTACCTCCTGTGAATCTAATAAGGGATGTCTTCTTATAGCAGTCTCCCTGCTGGTTCTACTGGTTCTAATTTCATACCTGCTCTTTTCAGGTTGTTTCTTCCCACAAAATATATGGCTGTACTGGGGTGAAGCTCAGGGGATACAAATTCCTCTACGGAGAACAGCAAGTCAAATTTGGGACCTGCCGACATGGAATCCCTTTGGAATAACCCGGAAGTCTGTTACAGTCCCATTTTGCACGCAGTTTTGTTATTACTCACACATTACCCGAGGACAGTGTCATATTCTTTTCTCTGCAAATGCACACTGGGGCATTCAGGGTTCTCTTCTCCTCTTTAGTAATGACCAAGTCTTTCCTGCAATCTCTATCCATCCTGATTACATCCTTAACTGACTCTCCCTGGGGCTTCCTACTCTTGGTATGTAAAGAATTTATTATTATTGGTTGTGTTATCTTTGACTGTTTCTTCTTCAAATTTTTTCTTAATCTCTATCTTACATCTCAGTGCTGCATTTTATGTTCCATCCTATTAGCATCACTTGGACGGAATACCCGATTTTTAAAGGATTCTTTCTCTGACTTGAATAAACTCATATTATTTAAGTGCACCAGTTTCTCTTACCTTTTAGCTTCCAGGTTTTTATTTTGATTTTCATTTGGGGGTATGGTGTTACCTCCTGTGACTCTAATAAGGGATTTCTAAAGCACTTTGCCCGCTGGTTCTCTGGGTTTTAATTTCATAACTTTTCCCCTTCAGGTTGTTTCTGACTAAGTTCCTAATTTTTTCTTAAGTCCTTTTTTGATGTTCTGTGCCACTGAATTTCTGGCTGGGATAAGAAAATGATAGACATTGCTTTACTAGGGTCATTTTCACTCATTCTTGCTGTCCTCCCACAGCCAGGCTCTGACTGTAGGTTACTGAAAAGCAAGACCATACAAAGACCTCTCTTCTCATCCTTGTAGGGAGGGTTAGAATGAGCAGTCTTACAATTTAGTGGAGGTGTTTCACCATGGCAGGAACACCCAAGGTTTTATCCCGAAACAGCCCAAAGCAAAGAGTGGCTCGGGAATCCCACCTGAAGCCTTCAGTCTGGGGCCTGGCCCCCATTCTCCTCAGCACTTGCTGCTTTATTCCTAACATAATGGAAATGACAAAATAGCAGAAGCGAGCCTCCTCACACACTGCATCACCTCCCCTGGCCTCGTTCAGCTACTGAGGAGCCTGTCCTGTACCTTCCTTCCTTTCCTACAAAGCTTGCTCACTGTCTGGAGAAGGCAAAAGCCTCCTTCATGTTGCACGTACCGCTGTGTGGTTGCCAAGCTCTCCCCTCCCCTCCTCTTAA
The DNA here is from genome assembly GCA_013399115.1 of Anseranas semipalmata. Classification (NCBI taxonomy): domain Eukaryota; kingdom Metazoa; phylum Chordata; class Aves; order Anseriformes; family Anseranatidae; genus Anseranas; species Anseranas semipalmata. The sequence continues at coordinate 982,375 of VXAA01001723.1, read as the reverse complement.
CCAATTCTGCATCTTCCTCTTGGACCACGCAGAAGAAAATAAAAGGTACCAAGCCAGATGCCTCCTAACAGCCCAAGGCAGAGAGCCAAGAGTCCCTCTTGAACGCTGTCAATGCCATTCACACCTCACCTTCCAAGCCCCATTTTCTCAGGAAGTCCGCTCACTTGGCACCCGTTTTCTGAGCCGGAGTCCTTATGTCTGCACGCATTACAGAGAGGCACAGCTATTTCTTCTCTTAACTGCCTTCCCCTGTCATCAAGCGCTTTTTCATATGGTACAAAAAGAATGAAGAGCATTTTTTAAACTCTTTTTGAGAAATGAACATGTTTTTAAGGTAAAAAAAAATCCATGCAATGATGTGGCTCCTACTTAATGGGGACATCTTCCACGTTCTCCTCATGGACTTGACATTTTAGTTCCTTTCTTTAGTCAGAGGGGTTCAGCTTCTGAGTTTTCAGATTGGGAACACTGAATCAGATCTTGATTCCTCCCCCACTTCTTAACCTCATGTCAGATACAACAGGTTTCTACATCACATCATCTGAGTCCAGCTCTGTGCTTTATCATACCCTGTGCTTTATCTCAGTAATGGACTGCACCACAATTTATCGTCTAGAACCAAACTTTGCAGTTGAGGCCCTCTTCCAACATAAAAACTCTCAGACTAAAGAAGTGAGGTTAAGGCAAGCACTTCTGGAGCTTGAAGGCATTTCATCAACCAACACAGCCTCACCCTCGGCACGTGACCATTTTTGTTTCTGCACATCTCCTCCCATACACATGTGCAAGGATACTGAGGCAGCACACGCCCTGTCCTCACAAGAAGACTTTCACCCAAGCCCATTATCACAACCTGGATCACCTCCTGAGTGCCACCACAAATCTCAGAAGAAAATTCAACCCTTGTAGAATCGCCCACTTCTTTTTAACACAAAGTATTTGCATTTATGCTTTTTGGTCTGTCCGCAGGGTCCAGGGCATACAGAGCTGAAGAAAAGGGTCACCTCCACCTCCTGGAGGTGGGTCCATGTGCCCTGCCTGGACAGAAGTCAGCTCCCCATGGTCCTGTCCTAACTCATCTCCACTTCTCAGCCTGTCAGAGTTCTCCAAATACTCTGTGTTGCAAGGATCCACTTAGGAAACGAGTGCAATTAGGCTGAACTACCCAACCAGTTGGACTTGGACTCTCTGGGCAGACTCGGGGGCACACGCGCTAGTAAAAACATGCATTTCCTTAAGTCTGTCAAAGTGGACTGACAAACATCCATCAGAATAGAAATAGGTTCAGCAGCATCTGCTTTGGGGCAAGGGATGGACTAAATGGTCTCTTCCTGACCCTTCCAGCCCTATCATTGAAGTATTCACTGTTGCATCCCCTCCAGATGCCATATCCCAGTGGGTGGCTGGAACTGACTTATGTTTTAGAAACTTTCAGGATGTTTTCTTTCCAAAGTGAAGCTCTTCTGAGNGAAAAAAAAAAAAAAAAAAGGAAAAGAAAAAGAGAGAAGAAAAAACCAAAGCCCTTTGCAGCTGTCACGGCTGCTCGCTGCCTCAGTGCCTCCGAACGCCACTTGGCTCCCGTGCGTTGATGCATTTACTGTACTGGTAATTAATGCCGTTAGCTTTGTAATTAAAAAAAACAACTTTTTGCCTTTATACTTGGGGTGATAACGCTGCAAGTAAAAATTAATTAAAACGAGATGAATTGCCTTCAGTTAAACGAAACGGAAAGAGAGGGAAAGGAGGGGGCATGGAGGGGAGGGGGTCATGGTGGCAGTGAAGAGAGAACGAGGCACGCAGGAGCCCTGCTAATGAAGCAAAATGATGCTGCCGGCATTTTTAAAGATTCTCCCCTTGGCTACAGTACCTTCTGTTGGGTTCTGGGTTAATGGAGCCTAAAGCTATACGTCTGGCAGGGAAACTCACTGAGTCACCATCGCCCCATCTCTTTCACGAGGTCCACAAACACACCCGCCCATGTTTGTTCAAGTCCCTCCTCCTCATCACCTGCCTACCCCCCACCTGGCTACGAGGGGTAATGGGCTGTGAAATTGGCTTTTCTATTATTATTAATTAGATCTGATGTCAGGCTTTTTGTTTTGGTTTGCGTCTGTTTTTCTCTCCCTTGCTGAAGTAAGGAAAAGACCCAGATCCCTGAAAGAGAGGGAAGACTCCTCACAAAGTCGATGCTTGGATGCAGTCCTAGCAAATGTGGGCACTTTGGCTAGAGGATCAGACTCCCCCTCCCTAGCTGCTAGCCAGGTGACTTCTCTGCTCACTGCTCAACTCTTTGTGACCCTCAAAAGAGTCCCACCTCTGTAGCCAGACTCCAAAGTGAGAGCTAACTTAGCAGGAAGGACGAGAAGTAAGCCTGTGTAAGAGAAGGAGAAAGCCCCTGGCAGCAGAGGAAGCAGATGGCTTTGCTGAAGGCAAGGGAAGGGAAACGGAAAGGCTGGTGCAAGGCAGCAGAAACCCAAGCATTTTGGAAAGTCTTGGACAAGAGAGAACAGCTTTCTTTGGATAGACCCAAATGGTTTAGATCAAGATCAAAATCCAAGTTTGGAAATTATTTTGAGTTTCACCACTGTTATGCACATCTCAATTCCTTACTCTTAATATATAGGATTTTAGCAGATAAGGAAAAAGGAAATTGGTAACCTGAATGCCTCTGATCTTGAACTGCTGTCCAAAAACATGAGGTTAAGACCACCCACCTACCCTGTAGCACCCATTCCTTTTCAACCATTTCAGTTTGGGAACGTCAGAAGTTTCCCATGTACCGACTGCCTCATTGTAGATAGCAACCTACTAGTTCCATCCATCACTGCCCCCTAAGAGTAAATACACAGATACCCATGAGGCCTGCTGTCTCTAGATAGCGAATAATAAATCTCCTTCTCTAGGTAAACTATCTCTCTACTAATATTTGTCTACTCTAGAGTTAATATTACAGTATTTAAGTGCCCTGGGGCAGATGGAAATGCTATTGCTATGAGAAAGAGCAGCAGTGCCAGGGAAGTTCTGAAATAACTACGACCTGATATAACTTTGATGTTACTACGGCCTGAATTCAAAACTCGTGATCTGTAAAACTCTCTGCAGCCTTCCACACCGGCACTGCCCCTCCATTCTCCCATTTCCCCTCCGGAGCACCTCATCACCATGACTTTTCATAAACCCACTAAGCACCCAAGTCCTTAGGACTGGCCCTCCCAGCCAGTCTCTGTAAGGTCAAAGCAACGCGGTTTCACAGTGAACAAAGTCAGACAGGCCCTGTGGGGAAAATCAAGAACAAAGTCCTGCCTGTTTGCCCAGAAAAGCCTCTGCTGTCGTCAGTTCGAAATTCAGTGAGCAGTGGGACCACCTATCCCCTGCGGCAGGAGGACACTGTTCCCATGTAACCTTCACCTCTGGATTCTGGGGTTGTAGTGGCAAAATCCACCATGAAGATGCTGCTGACTCTGCCATGGTTAATGGGCACGCTGCACTTTGCATGCCTGTTCATGATAGCAATGCCCTCCCTTAAAAACAGCACCACACACTGGGGAGAGATGGTTGAACATAGGTTTTGTCCCCCTCTTGAGAAGGATGCTAGAGCTGCTGTATGCACAGTGCTGCTGTGGCTGAGGACGAGTGAGACCACCTCCCCTCCGTGAAACCTTTCCCCACCTTCTGTTTCCTATTCTCTCACTTATCCAGAAGTGTGCTATGGTCACCGCCACGGTGCAAAGGGACGGACCGCTGATCTGTCCTGCTGGCAAGATTTCAGAGCCAGGCGCTCAGGCTGGAGTACTGCAGTCTTAGCCTAAAGCCTGCTGGGTCCGGCCCCTGGGGGCATCAGGGCAGCTCTGCAGGACACACTGTGCTGCCCTGGCAGATCCTTCCCATCATCATGACTCAATTTTTATAAATGTACATCACGGATAATGACACTCGTTCTCCTTTTGTAAGACACCTGGAGCTCTGCCAGTGAAAAGCAACATCCTGGAAACATCCTGGGGAGCTTGATGCAAACTCTGCTCCTGCTCACGGGTCACTGCCTCAGTTTCCCTGCTTATGAAAGCAGGATGGTAGGGTGCACCCTCTCTGCAAAGGTAAGCCCAGATTACTGGACTGAGAAGGTGGAGCCACAACCTTAAGCCAAATTCATCCTGGTGTAACATTACTGAATCAACTGAGTGAAACGATGAGTGACTCTGGCCCTCCACCAGCACTGAGGCATTACCTTGACCTTTGCAGGCTATTCAGGCTGTTCATTTCGGGTTATTTCAGAAACTCAGGTGAGACCTTAGCCTGGCTGACAGCTTTGAAAAGACAGTCAAGCAAGCGGAGCAGATCCACGGTGCGGGGGGAAAGTGAGAGCTGAGAACATTGTTCTTGACCTTTTAAATGTGACTTTGCAGCCATGGTTTGGCTGAACACATAACCTGGGGCCTGACGGTGCCCGCTGTAGCGCTACAAACTCCTATCGAGTTACTTCTGAGGTGCCATGGTATGAGCAAGAGCCAACACCAGCAGACCCCTCTCTCTTCCATCCCCCCATATGCACAACCCAATGCAGAGATCGCCCCAGTGCGGCACACACGAGGTCAGAGGAGACGGACACGTGCAGCACAGCAGGGGATTTACAGGCACAAGGCAGGGAAGGAGGATGGAGGAGTGAGGGGTGGGTTTGGAGTACAGAGTCCACGAGAAAGGGCAATGCTTTTCACCGGATTTAGTCTCTCACACAACTCTGTGACATCCTCCACTTCAGATGGGTTTCATTTTACAGAGCTAAAGGAAATAAATAAAGTAACAGTGATGCTTTTCTGGCTGTCATGGTAAATCAGGCATCACTTCATTACAATCAACGGACTTCCACCAGTGGAAAGTTGATGTGAAAGAGATGACCATTAGCCCCAGTGTATCTAACCTGCCAGCCATCTCAAATCCCTCCTGGATCCAAAAATCAGCTGTTCTTTTCTGGCTCTTAGAGGAACCCTGGGAAGAAAGAGCCTGCAGTCAGACTATAGCTGCTGAGGCATGACGCAAATTAGACGCCAATCTCACTTCTCCATAGCTGTGTCAGCTCCTGCAGGGCCGAGCATAAGACACTGAAAAAGCATGGGGAGAGGAGATACTGAGCCAAACCCGGTCCCAGCTACAGTTCTTATGCCTTGCCCCAGCAGCAAAAAGGTGCTATAAAGCCAAATGACCCAGATACCTGGAAACTCCTCCCATGCGAACTGGAATTACTGCAGGCCTTTTGCAGCCTTGGTAGGGGGAATGAGAGGGAAACAGGGACAAGGAAAAGGCCTGCTGTCTCCTAGTGTACCTGCCATGGGTCACAAGTCCTTGCCAGCATGCCCCCAGTTCTCTTAGGGAAAAGCTGATGTCCACGCCAACCTGGCTCCCCGTTAGTGGCATCAAGCAATGCATGACCGTAGCCACGGATGGAACTCCTTAAATGAAGAAACCTGATTTCTGCTGACTGCAGCCATCTGCCATATTTCACAGCTGACCCATGGAAATTTTCCTTGGGAAAGCAAACAGTTGCTGGAGGAGTTCAAGGTCCCCCATCATTTCACAGCAGAGGAAAATATTAGCAATAAATAGACTTCTAAACAAGACTGTCTGGAGACATCTCCATCCAGACCAGACAGTGAGATGGGTCCACTCAGGCAACTGAACCCCCCCCTTCTTTGCCAAATTCCAGTGAGCAACTTGTCCACCTCACAGAGGTGAGCTTCCATGCAGCAAGCTGGCACTGCGGGACAGTTTGAATGCAGCTTCTGCTTCAGGGTTTTAATCGCAGACACTGAGTTGGTGTTGAGAAGGGTATGCAGGGCCCTCCTCCATTTCTGCCACAGGTTTCCAGAGCCCTCAGCGGGCTCATGAAGGCAGCAGCTTCAGGACTAAATGCTGCGGCTGCTTAGGAACAGGAGGCACGGCTGCAGGGCACAGAAGGAAGGAGGGAGGGAGGAAGGAGGGAAAGAAGGAGGGCGAGAGGGAGGGAAAGAATGAGGGAAGGAGGGAATCACAGAATCACGGAATATCCTGAGATGGAAGGGACCCACAAGGATCACTGAGTCCAATTCCTGGCTCCACACAGGACCACCCAAAAATCAGACCATGTGTCTGAGAGCGTTGTCCAAACGCTTCTTGAACTCCGACAGGCTCGGTGCTGTAATCACTTCCCTAGGGAGCCTGTTCCAGTGCCCAACCACCCTCTGGGTGAAGAACCTTTTCCTAACACCCAGCCTGACCCTCCCCTGTCACAGCTCCATGCCGTTCCCTCGGGTCCTGTCGCTGTCACCAGAGAGCAGAGACCAGCGCCTGCCCCTCCGCTCCCCTCGTGAGGAAGCTGCAGGCTGCCATGAGGCCTCCCCTCAGCCTCCTCTTCTCCGGGCTGAACAAACCAAGGGACCTCATACGTCTTGCCCTGTAGGCCCTTCACCATCTTTGTAGCCCTCCTTTGGACACTCTGTAATAGCTTTATGTCCTCCTTATACTGTGGTGCCCAAAACTGCACACAGTACTCAAGGCGAGGCCGCACCAGCGCAGAGTAGAGCGGGACAATCACTCCCCTCGACCGTCTAGCAATCCTGTGCCTGATGCACCCCAGGGTATGGTTGGCCCTCCTGGCTGCCAGGGCACACTGCTGGCTCATATTCAACTTGCCATCAACCAGAACCCCCAGATCCCTTTCCGCAGGGCTGCTCTCCAGCCTCTCGTCCCTCAGTCTGTACACCTATATCCAGGTGTATCCAGGTGTATCCAGCTGTACACCTATATCCAGGTGCAGAACCATCCCAGGTGCAGAATCCAGCACTTGCTCTTGTTAAACTTCATGCGGTTGGTGATTGCCCAGACCTCTAGTCTGTCAAGATCTCTCTGCAAAGCCTCTCTACCCTTGAGGGAGTCAACAGATCCTCCCAATTTAGTGTCATCAGCAAACTTACTTGTGTACCTTCAAGTCCTGCATCCAAGCCATTTATGAAAACATTAAAGAGAACTTGCCCTAAAATGGAGCCCTGGGGAACTCCACTAGTGACTAGCCACCAGCTTGGTGTGACCCCATTTACTATAACCCTTTGAGACCAAACCATCAGCAAATTGCTCACTTACTGTATTACATATTTGTTTAGCTGTATGCTGGACATTTTTTCCAGAAGAAGGATACTGTGACAAATGATACTGAAAGTTTTGCTGAAATCCCAGAAGATTACATCAACTGGCTTCCCTTGGAAAGGAGGGAAGGAAGGAGGGAAGGGAGGAAGGGAGGAAGGCAGGAAAGAAAGGAGAGAGGAAGAAAAGGAGGGAGAGAGAGTAGGAGGGAAGGAGGGAAGGAAAAAAAGGAGGGGAGGAAGGAAGGGAGGGAAGGAGGAAAAGAGGGAAGGAA